>JAOTQE010054882.1:0-20100 GCA_025631205.1 Nesometra sesokonis
AGTCGAAACGTCGTTCGTCCATAAATTTTATCAGCGTTATTTTTCTATTGTCTATTTATAATAAACGTACACTTATTTATAAAAATACTAAATGTTTTATTTAAATCTATTTTTATATCAATACCCACTTTTGTGTTGGGCCATTGGCTCATGGTTTCCTCTTGGACAATGTTGTGTGGAATTGAATACCTGACTTTAACAATGACCCAACTCAATGTTTTCAAAAATTTAGTTTATATCACCTAATCATCCCTTTTCAAAAGGTACATTGACCTAATGAAAAGAATAACCCAACTCCAACCAGAAACCCATAAAACTACCAAAATATGTATGAATAATGTTAGAACAATAACCCAACTCCATGGAGTAGGGTTATTTTTAGACTAAGATCCACTGAATATTGCCAATAGAGGGCACTGTTAGGCATCCAAGATGGTTGATGCAGCACATGGACAAAATGTTGTTAATAATGATGATAAAATTACAGGAAAAAGACAACGAAATGAATCCAATTGGACAGTTAACAAGCAAAACACCCAAGTCCGCCACTGTAAATTCAAATTAACTAGTAACTTTTATGCAAATCATATTATTTATCATGTAGATTACTTACATTAGCTGTCAACCTTAATTATAGAACAATAATATTGGTCATTACCAAGTTTTACAATAACTTGAACCTTTTCAAGTGTTTTCTCAAAACTGTACTTTTGGAGTTGGGTTAATGTTAAAATCAGTATTCAATTTTTAATAAATAAATAAATAAATACAAAGTAAAACGAACAGCGAACATCGACAAACAACATAACGTAATTTAGCAAATACAATAACAATAGGCTACTGCTACGACGATATTGCTTCACAAACAATTTATTCAAAATAAAAATCATATTTGTTTGTAAAGCAAGATGGTTCAAAATTGTCCATTTGTGGCAATACGTTGTTTAGTTGTAAAACAAGTTCTCGAAAGCTTTGATGATAAGCGGCCTCAATCTTTTAATTTTGTAACAATTATTCACCGGTGAAAATAAATGACAAGTGCTAGTTCCTATTCGTATCTAAAAATAGTTATTTTTTTTAGTGGAAGTCTACTTTCACAGAAAGTGTACGATACATTCTAAAAAAAATCTCTTTTTTCGCTGAGGTTGTTTTCAATATTTTGGATATGGAATAAACAAAAACATCTGTCGTCTACTTATGCTTACTAATCAACAATTAATTAATACTTAATCTTCTACCTAATGAATATCACTCACATTATAATGCATTATGTTGATTGGAGAATGCAATGGTAGAAATGGAGACATTCCAATTTCCGAGATTCCAAAAAAGCAAAAGTATTCAAAAGACGGCATTCTAAAACTCTGTTCGTAAAAAGAATGTTCGAGAGAAAAATCTTTCGGCTACCGATTTCTGGTGATAGGAAGATGATCAGAGGTTATAAATAGGTTTCTTACCTGCCAAACTAAACATTATTTTAAAATATGGGTCGCTCGGAAATTCCCAATCACTAGACACTCCTATACTTCATAACCATTTCCAATATTTTGCCCACTAAGTTTGGACCTTTAACACTCCCCATAAACACCTGGATATCGCATAAAACTCGCTTGAAAATTTGAAGAAGTTCTGTCCATCACTTCAGGTATCCATCTTCTTTCCCAACGGGATAAATAAGATTCTTGCAATGAATGAAATTATTTCTTTAGCAGCACCAGACAAATTGGAAGACAAATCACTCCAAGTGAGCAATGCTTAGACAACGAATCTAAAAAAATACGTCTTTTCGAAATAAACGTATTCGTAGGTAATTTAAGCTTCCGTATCCTTTTATATCGAATGCTTTTTTAATTTCTAGAACAACATTCCAGTATTCAGTCCTGCAATAACAGATGGCGGTATTGGTGACGTTATCTACATACATTCATACAGAAATCCAGGCCTTCGGATAGACACAGCAGAAGGTATTAATTTGCGCCCATGTAGGACGTTTTCATTCAACTGGATGTGTAAAAGATAGGATTGAGCTGCAGTAGCCAACACCAACTCATCCAAGTTTTTGGCATAGGCTATTCATTATAAGCTATTTTAGACTAAATTTATTATCATCTATCGACCTTTCTTTTACCTATTTCAATCATGGAAATGTTTTAATACACAGATTTGTACAATAAGAATAAGTTAATAAAATATTTAACAGTGTAACAATAATCTGAACATTAAATATAAAACAAAATTTATGTATACAAATTATAGAAAATAACCAGAAGTCATTTGTCAATCAATCTGTGTGTCAATGCCTGTTTGTTTACACTTCATTATTGTATTATTGCACTTAAAAAGCTTTTTTAGATATGGAACCCATTATTCTTGAACATGAACGACTACCAGCATTGTTTGATGTAACATGGAACAGACACACCAAAAAATGTAGTCGTAAATGTTCAAGTGTGTTGTCTCATTACATAGATATTCCAAGGTTTTATGCACAGGCACTGTCTGCGACACACACCGGTCTGATCATCTTAGGAGGAGGGCTCATCAAGCATCATCCATGCAACGCTAACATCATGGTGAGATTTGTTTTTTAATGCTTTTCCAAGAAGGGGGGTAGACTTTGTGGTCTAAATTTTCTTCCTGAAGTAAATTTTTACATGCAACAGTAACTATGTAATGGTGATCCTTTCTCTTGTGAAGCAATAAATATTTGCTACCTTCTTGTTTAATGCTAATATGACAGGATTGAAATCCCCTTTTATGGAGAGGGAGAAGGTGTTCAAATATCACTTGTTTATGTAAAATATTGCTCAAAGATTATAATTCCATAAATTACTCATGGTGTGTAATGTTGATGTTATTTTCCATTTACACCAGCAACTCCATACTCAGCTTACAGTCCGCCAACAAAACACTGTCAAAGAAAAGAGGGCAAATCAGTTATGGCAGACAGGGCAGATACTTCAGATGATGTCGAAAAGATAAAAAAGCAAAAAGGATCAGTCAAATATAAGAAAATGGACGATGAGATCGATAAGCAGTGCAGGGTAACAAAAAATGGCTGCAACGAGAACGAAGAACTTAATAAACGACACACAACTTATTAACACAAAAAATTCAAAAATATATGTGACATCAAATAATGTTCAACAAAGAGTGGCTATGTTAAAAGAAAGGATTAACATGTTTTTGATAGATGGGTGAAATATGTTGAAGATTTGTTCGTTGATGATCGGCCACAAACATCTTCCATTAGGCTTGCAGGAATCCGTCTTCATAACATAGTGCCGAAAAACCAAAAGAAATGTAATGTGGTGACTTTAGAACCATCCGTTTTGAGCGACATCATGAAGATATTACTCAAGATCATCTTGAAAAAAATAATCAGGTTCTATTCAGTGAAAGCTATGGAGAAACTCAATTTTGATTAAAGGGAGCTAGGTCTGGCAAATGCTCATATTTACCATGCGCATCATTACGGACAAAGTGCTTGGAATAGGGAAAAGATCTCTATGGATACTTCATTAAGTATGCCAAGTTACTGTATTTGTTCAGGTCCAGTACCAAAAAGCTTTCGAGTGTCTTCGCAGCACTGTAATTTGACAGTAATGATTTTAGAGTAATCGCAAACCTGGACCCAAAGGGCATGCGTCAGGATGGATTGACAATGAATTTTCTGATTTTACAGAAATTAAACGAGATGCATCATGTCACTTAGCTTGCTTAATCTGTATACAGAATGTATTTTTAATTAAGCATTGAAAGGCATGCCAGGGACAATAATAAATAATCTGAATATGCGGATGATACTGTGTTACTAGCCAACAAAGAACAAAACTTAAAAACTATTGTTGACTATATACACACCACCAAGGGTTTTTTTTTTTTTTTTTCAGAATCGAGCAAAGAATCTAGTTTTTGAGATTTAACACACTAGCACAACACCTCAAGTTTATCGATGCTAACAAAGCACCTTCGTATTTTAAAAATGTTTCTTCTAATTTAAGTCAGGTATAGGAGTAGTCTCAGGTCCTCCATAGATGTTACCATGCTCCATATTCCAAAAATATTTACTTCTACTGAAGAAAAATCATTCTCCAAATACGGGTCCGAAATGTTGAATGACTTTCCTACTTATATCCGTCAACAACCTACTCTTGATTCTTCAAAAACTAAAACGTTATCTACTTTTTTTTCTTTGCTAACATCCATGAGGGACTTGTAGGCGTTAGTTCACTGTAAATTTCTCTTCACTGTTTGCATGTGTGCGACTAGCTTTAGAAATGTTTATAATCTTTATACATTATGTATACGGTATGTTTTGTATTCAAAGCGCTAAAGAAATGACATTAACAAGGAAGATATATCTATTGCAACTAAGCTCAGACTAGTCAAATGTTCCGTATACTTAACTCTCTGATACTGCTGTGAAACATGGGCAATGAATACCTGAGTGATATGAAGAGCATACCATGGACAGATAGGAAAACAAATCAAATTGATCATCTGAACAAAAACTTTCATGAAAAAATTGGAAAAATTTAAGTAGTTTGGCCATGACAAAAGAATCAGAACATCCAAAGTATGTGCTGGAAAGGATAATAGAAGACAGAAGATGAGGACGCGACCAGCGCAGTATGTGGTGTGACAACATAAACGGATGGAAAAGAAAGAGTGTGACCGCATCTGGCGGCCATGAATAAAACAGAATAGAGGTTCTTTGTCGCCAAACTTCGGACTGAACTGAGAACTGTTTTAATCCGGCATAAATTATTAGGAAAATTAAAATCAGCTTTTGCTGTTGAAGATTTTTTCAATAGCTTCTCAGAGTAATGCAGGGGCGACATACGTAATAAAGGTTTTGGTTAACACCCATTTCAACCCACCACGGTTGTTGCTGAGTGAGAGAATTTTAAAATTTGGAACTTCCAGATACTAGGAAAGTGTGCTCTTTTACAGCAAAAATTCTTCAAAAGTGTCACAATTTAACGAAATTTAGACCACATATTACTGCAAATGTAGGTGCAAGGCCACCGTATCTGCCTTAACCTTCCCCGCCACCTAGTAATGGTTTATCATTAAACACAAATAAAACGATTGGGGGCTCAATCATTTTTTGCCAAATAGAGGTACTGAATTATCTGATGCCTCTATAAATTGTCAAAATACAGTATATTAACTTTACATTTTTTTTGTTTTTCATTTCATTGCAGAGGAACGGAGCCGATTATGCTGTATATATAAACACTGCGCAAGAATTTGACGGATCGGACTCGGGTGCTAGACCTGACGAGGCTGTATCATGGGGGAAAATAAGTGCGAAATCAAGTCCTGTTAAGGTATGACGTACGGTACCTTATAACTAATTCAACGGGATATTAAAGGTTGGGCTGAGTGGGTAAAACGTTTGAATTGTAACCGGTAATTAATTTTACTACCAGGTGCAATTCCCCCTCTATATTAAAAAGGTATAGCAAGTGTGACCTCCGTTCCACCGTTCGTTATTTTCTTCTAAAATTCTCTTCTATTATCGACCAATAGTTAGGCGAGTCGGTAAAACGGATGACATTTAACCCGAAATGAAATTCAAGTGTGGATTCAATTCTCCTTCAGAATTACGAAAATTTGTTTTAAAACAACCAAGCGCCCTCTAACTTTTCCGACCATCGCCATAACATAATTAATCACTGTTTCTAGAGCTTCGCCTAAACGGAGCTTAAAACTAAATAGACCTATTTTATAAATCGTATTTACTTAATATTGATTTTTTTTTCTTATCTTTATAGATTTATGGCGAAGCCTCTCTAATCTTCCCTCAACTAGTTGCTGAAACGTTCGCTAGAAGAGTACAAAATGGAAAAACGTATGCCTGAATTACATACAAAAAAAAACACAATGTCTAACGATCCATCCACGCAAACAACATGGATTTTGAATTTCGTGTTGAATTTGGTTTCTTCGTAGGGAATATCGGGAGCTTATTTTTTGATGGAGTAATGTTAACTTACGCTAATATTTACGTTGAATTTAATTACATGAATAAACTTGACGTTTTATTAAGGTTAGGCCTAGGTTTTACGTAGTCCGGCGAACTATCGAGTTATTTTTAATAGGCTACTATTTTATTTGTGGGTAGCCGATGCCTATTTAGGGTGGTCACTATTAGTGGAGGCCTACGTGTTAGATTAGGCTTACAATTATTATGAGTTACTATTGATTAATAAAAGAGAAACCATCGTACAAAAAGAGTTTAGGTAAATTTTAAGGGATTTAAGCCCGTAGCAGATTGCGAAGAATAATTATTGTAAGAAATATGCTATTCAGGGAATTCATGCCTCCCTGGAATAATTGTGTTAAAACGACGAATATCATTGTTATTTATTTTTATTTGTTTTATAGAGTAGTGTAACGAGGGTGATTACTATTAAAAGGGTTGCCTAATATCAGTGGGTTCTTAGAGGTTTAAAGGTAATTCTGATGACAAATAATAAAACTAGGCTACTATTTTATTTGTGGGTATGCCTATTTTATGGTGGTTACTATTTAGTATTAGTGGAGGCCTACGAGTTAGATTAGGCTTGAAAGTATAAATGCATACTCCAAGCAATGAGATACACGCCATCGTGACAAGATTCAATATTTCGGCATAAATTATGTCATCATCAGGAGTGAAAGTTTGTCCATAAAATTCCAGCTTTTAAGCACCAATGCCAAAAGTGTAAACCAATCAGAATTATTATTAAACTAAAAATATGAGTTATTATTGATTAATAAATGAGAAACCATCGTACAAAAAGAGTTTAGGTAAATTTTAGGGGATTTAAGCCCGTAAGCAGATTGTGAAGAATAATAGGCCTATTGTAAGAAATATGCTAGTCAGGGAAGTCATGCCTCCTTGGAATTGTGTTAAAACGACTAATATCATTGTTATTTATTTTTATTTGTTTATAGAGTAGTGTAACGAGGGTGATTACTATTAAAAGGGTTGCCTAATATCAGTGGCTTAGAGGTTTAAAGGTAATTTCTGATGACAAATAAACAACTTAATTCTACTAAATAATGTGGATACGAGGGTATGTGTGATTATGATTAGCATCACAATCATCATCATCACAAGTATTTCCATCACCATATAATCATATAATCATCAACATCACCATAATTATCTTCATCATCTTCATCATTATCATCATCATCATCACCAACATCACCATAATCACCATAATCACCATCGCCGTCATCATCATGATCATGATGATGATGATCGTCGTCATCGTCGTCGTCGTTATCATCATCATCATCATCATCATTATCATCATCATCATCATCATCATCGTTGTCGTCGTCGTCATTATCATCATCATCATCATCATCATCATCATCTGTCATCATCATCAACGCATAACGATATTCACTAATTCACTAATTGATAACTCAGATAAGATCTAACTGTATTTATCATTTAATTCTTTTCAAAACATAGGCCACCTTTAACATGAATAAAGAAACTGTTATAGTTGTTTAGATTTATTTTATATGATTGGTGGTGGTTCTGAGATTATTAAAGATTAATGAATGGAAGAATGTCATTGGTCATTGATGTCTGTGAACTTCTGAAAAAAAAAATCTGTGTGTTGTCCAATTGAGTAGAGTTTTTACGCTCATTTTTGGCTAAATACATAGAACTATCCCAAAAATAAAAACATAAAATCAGGCCATGTAAAAAAGAGTTGTTTGTCGTCCCCTACCTGCATATGAACAAAGGCCCCGACTTTTCAGGGGCGTGGCCAGGATGGAATGAAAGGGGGGGGGGTCAGCAGTGGTGGCGCCAGGATTTGCCCGACGGGGCGGGGCATGGTCCCAACTCGGGAGGTCCGGGTGGGCGTGGTTGCCGGTTTGGTTTTGGTGAGCAAAAAAAATAGCACTTCCTCGTTTTTTTATTGGGATAGTGAAATAGATTATGCGAAGTTGAGTTTCAGTCTGCATTATTACCGATGGCTGGTTACATTTCATGCTATAGTATAATTTTCTTAACATAATTTTTTTACTAGAAAAAAAAATTTTCTCAAAATTTTAGGGGGGTCCTGACCCCCCCCAACCCCCCTCTGGCTGCGCCACTGCTTTTGTATTTGTTAGTTTCGTTGGGCTGGTCTGTAGAATACACACGGAGTCCGATTTCTAAGCTTTCTATAGCCATTTGGGGGTTGAAAATCATACTCGCACCGCATGCATTTCCCATTTCTGATCAACTTATAGTCCTCTGTCAACCCGAATGCAGTGGCGGCGCTACGGGGGCTGAGGGGGGATACAGCCCCCCGTCGGGAACCTCCCCCCCCCCGGTCGGGAAAAAATTGAAGGTTTCGTCGGGGCTTTAGGTAACGACAAGGGGAAGACGACGCTCTAACACCAAAACGGACTAAAATGCACGCAAATATGATATGACTTTTTTTTTGCTCGTCAGACTGAAAACCGGGGACATGCACACCTTAATATTTGAAAAATTATAAAAAATTTATATCAATATCATACAAAAATAGACTATAGGGTTTTTTAATCAAATTGCATACAAAAGTCATCGACTGACCGACGTACCCACGTCGTTCCAAAATGTAATGTGCTTTTTGGCATCACACACATTTTTTTAGTTGTTTGTCATGATTCAACCTAAGTTTGATTAACGCATATTTTCTTTGAGGGAACTCGCAGGGCACCCGTTGATTATTTAATTAATTCTTCATTGATGTACTCTTACAAGATAATTGAAGAATTGGGCTGTCGAGTCTTAGGTATGGATCCTACTGGAACTTCACTTTACAATGTACATATGATGATGATGATGATGATGATGATGATGATCATCATCATCATCATCATCATCATCATCATCATCATCATCAACATCATCATCATCATCATCATCACCATCATCATCATCATCATCCATCATCGCCGTCGTCGTCATAATGAAGTTAAATTGTAGCCTATGTATCTTTCAAATTACATGAAGATGACTCATTTCTCGGGTATGGACATCAACGTTCTCTTGCTCAGACCATAGGGCACTGACTGTGCCGCTGTAAGAAAGATGGACTATCAGCTATCACAAACATATCATCATCATCGTCGTCTTCGTCATTATGGAGTTCCAGTGTATGAAAATATAGGCTTACAAATTTTCCCGAGAGCAGGGCAACGCCCCCGAGAGGGAAGACAAAAGCCGGCGACTGTTGAGGGCAAAAGCCGTGCTTTACACACGATTTTCGTTTGTCGACAATCTTTTTCCCCGGTCTCTCCGAAACAGGAACTGCAGCCCCTAGCCCCCTTACCAGTTCCGTCACAGCAAGTACAGTCCATAGATCGCAGGGGACTGTTCTGCTAAAAGAGTTTCTAGTAACTTGGTTGGGCAGCTCATATAACAATATTAATAGTCCTATACACTATATAGATCGCAATCCATGATGTAGACTAGGACGTTACCTCTTCCGATTTTTTAATGCTGCCCTCAATGCTTGAGTATCGTTTATATTTAGTTTCTAACATGTTTTGCCTTCCATACACGATCGTACTGTTTTTCCGCTCGAGGTTTCATATTGGTGGGTCGATAGAAAAAAGGAGGCGTTTTCATAATGACAGGCAAACATTATATTTCTTTTTCACTTAGTAAGTAACAATCATATTTATTTGCAACAATATAAATATCTTCATTAACTTGTCTCGTAATTGTCACTGAAACTAGGTTATTTTAGTTAATATGTGACGTCAAAAAGACGTTTTTAATGGCCAGGGCCTAGGTCCAGCTAGTCAGTGACTCCCTCAAAGAACGTAGCCTAGCTCTAGACCATGGCCCTAGAGTGTGAGGTCCTGCAACTCGATCGTCCTTGGTGACAAATTCAGCAGGTTCATTCAGCAGACTGGGGTTAGAGGGCTAGGCTGGTTTGACCTAGTACTACTATGCCTAGTTTTAGCTAGAAAAATGCTCTCCTAGGCATGAATGATCTCCTAGGGATTGTAAACAATGACATGTTTACACAAAAAAATTAAAACGTACAAAATATTGCCATGATGGATTGACTTTTTGTAGGCCTAGCCTAGGCTAGATCATTGTTCGTATAATCACTCAGTCAGTGTGGCCTGGTAATTACCAGGCCTAGGGTAGGGGGAAATATTGACAGTTGACTCTGTAAAGTTATGAAATTAGGATAATGTTGCTGATTATAAATTTTATTTTAACAAACAATAATAAATTCAATGTGCAATCCTTCCAAATTACTGTTGTCAACAAAAAATTAAAATATTTTAATATTAATTAGAAAAGTTATTATTTTGTATTCAAATTCATAAATATAATAGTGTACTGATTCATCTGCCAGGTTTATGTCATTAATCATAATTGCTTCAAAAAATAAAAAAACACAAAATTTTGATAAATAATGTGTCAACATATTGTTTAAATTTTTACCTTCACTATGAAACATTATTATTATTAATATGACCAATGATGGCATATATTCATTTGTTTATTGAATATTAAACCTCTTTATTAATATTAAACTTATTTCTTTTGTTTTGCTAGTAGAAGGATGGGAGAGGGAAATAAATAAATTCAATTATTATTATTATAGACATTTTTTTAAATTTTTAATTAATTTGTAATTGTTAGCAGTACATAGAGAGCTCCTTGATAGTGGTAATACCATGTTTTACAATCCCATCTGCAAGGATGAAATTATGCTGGGCGGAGGTGGGTGGGGCCACCCACCCTAAAAATTTTTCATCACCCTAAAGCCTACTTGAAGGCCTTCCACCCAGCCAAATTTCAACCTACCACCACTATTTTTTTATCTACATCACTGCATCTGGTATCGTCTAATTTATAGAGTTGTACTGTTATAATGAAATAAATTATATGATATCATGATGAAACCAAACTAAATCAATGAAAAAGAACACTAGTAAAAATTTCTATTGTTTAAAATCTTATTAGGTGGAGGTTGTTCAATTCAATAATAATTATTCACCACACCTCATTGAGCACTTAAACTAGCATGAATGAATTGCTATGAATTCATGACAATCCACAGCTTAAACAAACCTTATAATTGACTCATCAAAGTCATTTTTATATAGATTTTAAATTTTACTCAAAATATGAATTTTTTTATTTCTAAAGGTATAAAATTTATTGAATCACCACCTGAAATACCCTCTATTCACTTCAAACTTTTGAGAACCTTGGACCCCTTTCACACAGAACTGTAAACTGGGAATATTGTGATAATTCAAGAATGCCGGCTTTTGTGTAAAAGGGTGCATTCCCTTCAAGGCCACCACCGTGCCAGCATTAGTTAGACCACCTCAGACCCTAGACATATTACCATTACATTGCCGTCACTGCCTTAAGCCGAATGTGTATGAAAGGTTACACAGTGTAATGCCTGCTTACCCAGTGAAGCCAATTTTATGTCTTTCGCTCAGATCTTTTCACACAGGAAACCATCATATTACCAGAATTTGACCTTCTGTGTGAAAGGCAATAATGCTGGCATGGTTATGGTAACATTGCGGTATTTTCTGTGTGAAAGTGGCTTTGGTGCATTACTGGCGAATAATATACAATCCTGGAAAAATGTTCTTGCATTTTTATTATTGTAGTATGATGATGTGATTATTATTTCATTTTGCAAGTTGATTAATCCATGTTCGACTAGGTCTCCACATCAGAGATAAAACTTGGATAAATATAGAGATAAAATTATTATACATTATACAGTACAGTAGTACACTTTCAGAAAAAATAATAATAATATTTATTTTAAATATTTTTTTTATAATTCCTATTTAATATATTAAATGTATAATTAATTTAGTACTACTGTAGCAGGGATGTAATTATGCAGGGCGGAGGTGGGCAGGGCCGCCCACCCTAAAATTGTTCCACCCACCCTAAAGCTTATTTTAAGGCCTCCACCCAGCCCAAATTCAACCTGCCATCCACCCTAAGCCTGTGAAAAAGGTAAAAATACTGTTTTTAGTCATCATGCCAACCACCCTTACATTGTCGCTGGCCCACCCTTGCATTTTTCTAGCTACATCCCTGTACTAGTATCAGTAGTAATTTTGTAGAGGAAGAGGTCATTGTCATGGATAATTGTCATGTCATTACATTAGTCAACATAGCATCAAGGCTTATTAACATTAATTAGTATAATTATGATTGGTAGGCACATAATCTAGTGTAAAGTGTTATTTAATTGACACTACAGTACAGTAGTACATGTAATTAATGTGCTGGTTCTACAATATGAAGTTAAGGTTTTTAGATTCGGACCTTTGAAAATTAAGATGATTATCAATAGAATTGTTTTTCTGCTAGTATTCTCAACTTTCCTGAGTATTACAATTTACAGACAAGATATTAATATCCCTTTTGTACAAAATTTAATATCGCAGTATTATAATAATTCTTGAATGCTGGATTTATTTTTAAAAATGAACATGAGGACACATGCAAGTTTCACCTTAATGGATTATTTCATTGGCATTAAACTTACGCTGCGGCTAGTCTTTCTGATATTCAACACAGTATCACTTAGTCTGCATTGCATTTATCGTCTTAGTTGTTAATTGACTATGAAATGGCACCTTTGTAAAATGTCATGTTTTCAGTTTAATATTTCATAAGATTAAACATTAATGGTTAATGTAGTCAACACCAATTTAAATTCATTAACAGTGTGATGTTGTTAACTCAGAATTCAATTTACAGTATTGGTGGATTTGAATAATAAACGAGGTTAACAGAATCTGTAGTTGCCTATTTAATTATTAGTTGTTAAATTAATGTGCATACACATTAAAGGAAAAACACAGACTTAATTGTATTGTTGTTATTGAATCAAAATTCAAATTAATTTGTTGTTTTTCTGCTGCTACCAAATATTGCAGATGTCATTGGGAAAGATTTAGAGGGTGTGGGTTTAACAGGCTTAAGCCCTCTAAATATGCAAACCTAAATAAAATGTATTATGCATTCAACATTAATGTTACTAAATAGTGACTCCAAGATGAAATCTGAGTATGTTAGTGCATAATTTTGCTTGTTGAAATATATTGGGTTCATGTGTCCTGACTTTCCCCAGAGTGTGTTTTTTTAGCCATCAAGTTTACTGTTAAAAATTATAATTTACCCGTAAAAATTTTGTTTATCGAAATATAATTACTATAGGCCCTTTAATAATTTTGATTCTCATATTTTGCCCTCCTTTACTATATTACAGAGAATAGAAAAATGCTCATAGAGGTCTATAGTTATGTATTTATTCGGTGTAGGACCAAAACCAACCCAAAGCCATGCCTGTCATGTGTTTTGGACAATTTACCAGTATCATTTTTTTAGTGGGAGAACGCTGCTCACCATAGCCTTCTCCGACATACCCCCCCACCCAATCCTTCCCGCACTCATTATCATCAGGTATCTGGAATTGGCAGATTGAACAATGTATGAATTATTGACTTCTTCATATTAAGCTGAGATGACAAAGTTGCAGACTATATTATTTAAATTTTTATTTCACTAGAAAATATTGTAGCAGTTCTTTATCTTCCAAATATACTTTAGTATTACCTATCAAGGTAATTATTAACTCAATGGATGCTAGAAAACTGTCAGTAATGCAGGTCTTTTTAAAGCAAATACACAATGGTTCACTGTTACGCTTTAAAAACATTTGGTTTTGGTTCCTTTCTTGAAGGTTCTTTCAAAAATCAAATATAAATTTATATAACAAATATATCTGTTTCTGGTACAAATCATAATTTGTAAAGTTGTAGGACACCCTCAGTTGATTAAATCTTTCATAACTAATCAACTAATCTGACAAGATCTTGAAATGAATTTAAAGGTCAACAAAACAAACTATTTCAATCTCTATTGGAGTTATAACATCCTTTAAAAAAAGTTTATTAAATGGAAAAATTCTACCATTATTTAAGGAGATTTTTACTTTCCAAGTGACAGCTAGCTCAGAGAGTTTGCAGAGGTGTAATGACCCCTTACAATCTTTTTTTATAGCTCCATGCAAAAATCTATTCCTGGATATTAATGTATCTGTTATTAATTAATTTATTGGACCAAGTACATATCAGTACTTTTGTAAGGTGATTCATCCATCAGGTCCTTGTATGGTCTAAAAAAGAAGTACAGCAACAGTAGTTATGTTGAAAATCTAGATCTTTCAGAATTTCAAGACACCTTTACTCAATTTTCTGGAATATTTAATTTTGTTTTTATTCCTACAGTATCATATTTTTGTACAGTTTTGAGATACTATAACTATATTTCTTAATTATAACAGGAAAATTATATGTAATAATACGTTTTTGTGTCAGGGAGAAGAATATAATGTGTTTTGCCCAACTGTGATGTGTAAAGCACCAAATCCTCAGTACAGTTGAAAATACTAACAAAAAAATTCACAAGTTGTTCTCGAGTGAGACTCAAACCAACAATCTCCAGGTAACTAGCCTGGGAGCTGTACCACTAGACCACTTAGCTTGCACTTAGTGGCTAGGGATAGAATTCGATAATTTTTACAAAAATAACACCAGTTTTTAAGTAAAACTTGAGATTAGGATGCCAAACATTACTGTCAACAAACAGCGCCACCAGGCTATGGTCAGATTTGTACCAGCCCCTATAATGAGTTCATAGGAAATGCCTGATTCCAAGTCAGGATGTAGTTGATACTAAATCTATGGATGTTGTTTGTCAAAAGTATTACGGAAACTGCATAACACTCTATCTGTACCATTGTCAATGCTGAACTGGTGTATTGTTCAAAGTTTAAGTAACTTGTTTTTATTCTAGCTTTTTTCGTGACAGATAAAATTTCAACAAATCTGCATTTTCTTGTAATTGCCAATTCCTTCACAATTTTTTGTTGTTGCTATGTTAGTAATAATTTAGCCCCCAAATAATTTTGGAATTATTCATTACATACCATTACCATTATGGTTATACTGTACGGTCATGTGGTCCTGATATGGTCAAAGTCTATCCTTAGATTTGTTGCCCCCTTAATACATGTAAGAGTTTTGAATATAACATACTGTAGTGTTAATGTAGTATACAATAAAACTATTCAACTGGACTTACTGTTTTTAATGGAAGCAACAGTATCGTATCTTATCCAAGACACATCATCTGACTGTTGCCTCCATTAAAAAAACCGTAAGTCCAGTTGATTAGTTTTATTGTATACTTCATTATCGTTTTCAACTGGATGAATGACAATCTTCATAAACGCACACTGTAGTGTGTTACAGTAGAACTATTATGACCTTAAATTGATATTTGTCATAACATTAACCATGTACTCCTCATTGATCTAATAATCATTATTGTAGAGATGGTTTAATAATCAATAACAATTTCTCTGTTTTGTTGTAGATGTTACAATGGATCTACTATAAAAACAAAATCTGTATGATCTGAGAAGGAACAAATCGGTGTCATCATGGCTACAAGATCGTCTGGGTTGAAGCCACCCTCGCGGATAGCAAAACCAAAATCAGGTTTGGGAAAGCCGGTATCACAAATTAGAGTTGATGGTGAGTATTTGCAGAGTAAATATAATGCATGCAATACATACAATACAAATCTTGCTTTATGGTGAATAAAGATTTCTCAACACATTATGGCATTAGTCATCATGATGATGACTTAATAGATGTTAAAATATTGAATCCTGACATTGCAATGTATTTAATTTCCAGCCGATTATCTTTTGATAATTGAAATAAACTAGAAGTTTAGTGTTTTAAATCCTAAGATAATTTCATAAAATATCAACGTATTGAAAGTATAATTTATATAATATTATATTAATGTTTTGTCTGGTTTTCTAAAGTTTATAGGCTAGCAATGACATTTCTTATAAAGAGTGACATTTGTGTTCATGCTGTATCCAATCTTAGTTGCCTACATTAACACTTGATATATTAATTTAATTTTAGCATAAAAAAGAAATGTGCATCAATTTTTTTTATGAGATACAGAACTCTCCCAAAATCATTCGGACCATCCGTTTTGATCAGTTTTCTGGTCATTTACGTTAAAACGTGTCAATTTTAAAGGAATTGGAAAAGACTTCTGAGTGTTCTGTGGAGAGTTGACATACTTCCCTTATATATTCACAGACAATGCATATTTTATGGATTAAAGGTCAAGATAACATTGGCGATGATATTTGTTGCAGAGAATTCACAAATATGATATTATTGATTTATATAACTTGCCTGTCAACTTCAGATGTGTATTGGGTGTGTTTGGCAAGCCACTTGTGTATTTTGTAACTGTTGTGGAATTGCTAGCTGGAGGCAGTTTTGTCACTTTGCATAGGACACATTGTGAACGGTATTTTTAAGGTCAACAAATCAAACAAATAATTTCTTGCAAATTCCTTGATTTTAAATTATTTTTTAGGGGTGGAAGAAAATCATAAACTGTGTAATAAGACTAACTCAGATAGCATTGTACAACCATAGTCCTGACCGGACAAGTTGGGGAATCGTACAACCGGTAAATGGCCCCGATGACCCAACTCAACCCTATATGATTCACAATCGGGTGTGGAGTGAATTCAAACAGCCCCCAACAACCTGACAAGGCATGGTGTCAAGACTCATCGTATGATATTGCCAGAGTCTTTAAGCACATGGCTTTCATTCATAATAAATTTAATATAAATTTTAGTAGTCTACAGGTAGCACATTAGTATTGGCTAGTGTTTTGTGTACCAGAATAACTAAAAACTCAAAACGTATCCATCACACTATATGTAGCCATCAATATGTAACCATTAGAGTATCATCATGATGATATTTTTTTTGGCTAATACCTTAAATTATCCTGAAAATTGTAAGAAATGCATTCTTATTTTTTAAAATTCCCTTGAATTTAAAGAAAAATCACACTTAGCAGAAAATACAGTAACAAAGAGTCTACCAAAAAACAAACAAAAATCCTGTTCTACCAACCCAAATTTTCAAAAATGTTATGCAATATAGAGATTCTTTTAGGCCAATTTAATACGTATCTGTTTAGTTATTTACAAAAACCATGTAAAGTATTTTTAACTTTATACTGTTTTACACAGTTCACCAAATCCATATGGAAAAACTACCCATGCTATAAAAATATGCATAATATGTGACTATAAATAATACATCACTTGATATGAATGAGGAAATTTTATAATTTTTCTAGCACAAGTTTGAAAAATAACAGACAAAATCCTATTTTCTTTTCATTAAAATTTTAAATACAGTATGTGGGGCAAGTGAGGTCACTTGTACTGTACCTCTGCAAGCCAGATTAAAATTTATTTAGCATTTATGAAATAATATTGCGTCTTCTTCAAAACTGTGCAAAGTTAATTTCTAATGATTTTAAGTCAAATTATAGACCAAACTGTGTAGTTTTTATAATCATCCTGTTCATTATTTAGCCAAATGCTAACATCCAGAGGCAGCAATCCTTATGCATATGCTCATGTAACAATCACCACTTACATTTCCTTATTAGTAAACGATTCCATTACCCCTGAATAAAGCGTTCAAACATGTGCAATTTTGAAACCATAGATTTTAACATGCTTCAGGCTGTTCATGACACATGCTAGCCAGTGGTCCATGCTATACCTCATGGAAGCATTCAAATTCATACTGGAAATATCTTTCATTAACTAGGCCTAGCTTTTGTGAACTAATGAGGAACTACATAACGATTAATTAGCTATCCTCCCTAGGGAAGATATTGTTTTCGACCTACTTTAGGCAGATCCATAATTAGCATGTCTCATACGACCAATGCAGTGATGAAGATACCAAACATTATTTACAAAAGAATATTATATTACAATTAAGTACACATAGCTGTCTGAAAAGTAATGGCAATAAAGCAGTTTACTCATTGTTTTTAATTTTTATCATCAAATCATTGTTAAATGACAAGTAACTTAATTGGTTAACCATAATTCATTTATGTGGTAAAGGTGTAATATTGATTTATTGAATCTGATTTAATGTACAAAAAATGTTGTATAAATCCATAAATACATAGATTTTTGCAGGCCCAGATTTCTTAAAGTACAATAAGTCTAGCCTAGACCTAGAAGAAGTATAGCCTTGTCTATGGTATTTCTTTTTGCCCGAAACACCTTATTCTGATATATTATAAATCTTAGTACTGTAACCTGATTTAGATCTACAGTAAACTGTCTACTGGCGATATACCAGTGGCGGATTTATGGTGCGTGGGAAGTGTGGGGACTTTTAAATTTTATTTATTTTGTGTCACATCCAACAGCAAGTTTACTCGCCACTTACAGGATGAGATCTACGCCATGCTTTCTAAACCAAGTCTCATTATGAGGCTTGGGGAGTGGCGTTGTTAAGTCGTGGGAACCAACCTAGCATTCAGCCAGGTTTGAACCCAGAACCTCGGGATTGGAAGGCAAGCATGCTAACCACCAAGCTACAGCACCACTCTTATGATTCAATTCATGCTACAGAAACTAGGAATAAGCTCAAGCTCAATGGAACTTATTTTTGTAGTTTTTTTTTTCAAAGCAATTAAACATTCAGTTCTCGCACAGATAAGCACCCCTTAAAATACCTGATTTCAAAAAGTGCCATTTTAGATCATGTTTAAATTTCATTACAACCTATTTCATACAGTGTACTGCTATGCTTTGATGTGTTGTGTTGCATTAACCCTGTTTTTAACTATACTACAGTCTACTAGGTTCTTAATTCAGAATGCGACGCCTATGGCAAATTTATTAAAAATCTACGCCGCAGGGAACAAAATAATTTTGAAAAATCGATTAGCGTCAGTGCTAACCAAATAGAAACTTTGATTAGCAATTTATCAAGATTTTATTAGCAGCAAAGACTATTCACCCGGCCGTCCGCCGGGTGAAAAATTACAAAACGGCTATTCGCCTGTCCGCCGGGTGAAAAATTAAAAAACGGCTATTCACCCGTCCGCAGACGGGTCAACCGCCCGGCAGAGATAAGCTCAGGCGCGGATCCAAGGGGCAGGGGGAGCACGAGGGAACGTGCCCTTCCCCTCCCCTATCATCAACAAAAAAATTTAAAAGAGCACATACCGTAGTAAATACCCAAAAAGTTGTGTATTTCACAAAACAATCACTGGAAATTTTGAGTCCAATTAAAATCCTTATAAAAATTTTGGCAAGTTTCCCAATGACATATTTTACAACCTTATGCATTAACTTTTTGCTATTGGGTTTAGTATCCCAATGTAACAAAAATACAATTGTTTTTATTCCTTTCAGAACTTTAGAAAGAGCTTAGTGTAATTAGTTGTTTTTTAAATGAATGAAATCCAATAAAGTGTTCAAGGGTTATGGCTCCTCGTTGCAAACATTATGGGTAAAATATGAGGAAAAACTGGCATTTTTCATCGATTAAAAACGTGCCATTTTGAGATCTGTAATTTCAATAATAGGTGTAAAAATGTCTAATGTTTGCTAATGGTAGGTATCATAGAGTTGTAAGTCTCTATTTTAGGACTCGCATACAGTTTTTTAAATAATGACTGTTAAGTACATGGTCTCTTATTGTATTGCGCATATTATTTCACAGATGTAGACGATCTGTAACTTCTTAACCACATTTTGACATTTATTTTTTTTTTGCATTATGAATTAATAAATACAGTATGTCTCTTCAGGTATCATAATATATTTAATAAATTTGAAAAAAAAATAAATGTGTAAGAAATCTAGTGTGTTGATTGACTTCATTTATTATTTTTTAACATTAGTAATATTTAGATATTTGAAATAATTAATATTTATTTCAAGGTACGTAAATATTAATCATTCTGAACATGTTAATTCGAAGCCACAATTTGGTAGGCACCAATGGCGTCGCATAGATACGAAAATAATCGACGGTTTTGACGTTTGCAAAACACATTTTAAATCAGCTTAATTTAAACTACAGAATTTAATTGAATGATGCATATTATATTATTCCGAATGAATTATAACATTCAGTGAACACACTGAATTG
>JAOTQE010054893.1:0-20097 GCA_025631205.1 Nesometra sesokonis
TTCTACATTTTTGTTCAATTTCAATAAATAAGGAGTCGCACACTGATTGTTCAATGGATATATCAGTTCTTTCTTTATAGGAGTGATCGTTGTTGACAAACATTGCTACACCACCACCGGCTTTTACCTGCCTATGTTTGGATACGAAAGAATAGTTAGGGATTTGGATAATATGACTATCATCTTTTAGCCATGTTTCAGAGATAGCTATTAAGTCAAAGTTGAAATTTAATGAATTGAGCAAAATATTAATGGAGTCAAAATTTTGATTAAGGCTTCTAGAGTTGAAATGTATAGAAGAAAAGCTTTTTTGTTTATCAAGAGAGCTATATTGTTTAGAAAATTCGGATGGATGGAAATAATTGGAAATAATGTTATTGTCTGAAAAAAAATGAGAATCTGGATCAAAATCGGAATTCAGTTCATGATACATTGAAAATGGGTTAAAAAAAAGATTAGACAGACGATCAGTTTCATTAGAAAAATTGTTTGTACAAGACATAATAAAAATAATATATTACAACAAAAATAGTTTTGGAAACAGTGAATGTATATCAATAGAACGCAAGAAAATTATGTCAGTCTTATCATTGAAGGTCGTTATAAATTATGCCAAAAAACAGAATTAGGTATTAGGCATATGATTAACAAACCTGTAAAATTGCATAAACAGCATAGTAATTAAATCCAATGCTGAACACAAGTTAAGTTCTATTTGTGTACAATCACATGAAAATATATGTATACAACTTTTAGTCAGCTGAGAGTCATTTAGCCTTATTGTGAGAGTGGCATGATGCACTTCTCAAGGTTCCATTTTAGAGCCTTTAATATCTATTTTAATGATATTATTCCCTTTTCCAAACACTCCAAAGCCTGTTTCTTGTCGATCGTTATTCCAAAATCGCCGATTTTAAATGGCGTTTTGAATCGTTATAAAAAAGTTAACAATCAAATTCAAATCACGCTGGACTGCTATATTTCTGCTATTCACTACGCTGTGCACAACAAAATTCGTAAACCTCTGTGATGAATTAAAATTGCAATAAAACAAATTTAACAAACTTTTCAACTGCAATTTTTACATATTTACAAATATTACAATATTTTATATTTCATTTTCTGAAGAAAGTTACAACTCCCGAAAATATAATAAATAAACAAAATGTGTGATTTATTTCTAGGGCCAAAACATGTAAATTCTTGTCGCAGGCAATGTTGCCTCGTGAGCACCCAAATTTAATGATCCAAATCGTCAAAGTTGAACTCTGCTTAACTTTGACGATCCAAATCGTCAAAAATTTTTTTTAACGTCGAAAGTGATCCCTTTTCCTGTCGATCGTTGTAAAAATCATCATTTTTCAAAATTAACGATCAAAATCGCTGTTTCAAATCTGCGATTTGGGAATAACGATCGATAGGAAAACAGGCTTAAAGCCTTCTTTATACCAATAATCTTAAATTCTATAAAACTACTATTTCTTCTTGATGATGCTTTCAGGCTCCAGGAGGATCTTGAAACGATACTGCAACTGGATAAATGGAAGATTTTATCAGTTACCTTGAAAGATGATCCTGTGGTATATGAGTATACAATCAGCTTCATCTATTAAGCAATGTAAAAGAACTTTACAGTGCTTTAATAGATGAAAGCAATGTAAAAGAACTTTTGAATTTAAAGTTTGAAGAACAAAGGAGTTAATGATTATGCACTTTCAATTAAAAAACCTTTTAAAGTTAAATAACAATAAGTGTGTTAAATCTTGTGATTTTATTACTTTTATTGATTTTATTTTCTTTATTTTGTAGGTACAATCTTAATGGTAGTGATGTATTGGATAACGTTGCATATGCCAGAGCATATAATAGCGATCATCAAACTCAGTTATTAATGCAAGCTGCTGCTATGATGTCAGAATCTAGGTAAAGGCTTCATTGATATAGTGCTTACTACCCAAATGGGAGCAGTTGGCACAGCGATTGCGGTTCAGAATCCTAATCGAGAGGTCGGTGGTTTGAGACTTGCTCACGCCAGTTGCTTGTGCACCTGAGCAGTGCACTTTACACACATTTGTTCAGTCTACCCAGCTACACAATGGGTACCAGCAAAATTGCTGGGAAGTAACCTGTGATGGACTAGCGTCCCATCCAGGGGGAGTATCATACTCTCATCTGCTTCACGCTATTGAAACTGGAAATAAGCTCCAGTCTTCAAGCCTGGACAATGGATTTACTTCCAGAGTTACGTCCAGAGATACACTGCTCCTTTCTTGACCATTAATCAATGTTCTTTTTCATAATCTGATCCTTTGTAAATATACTTTAGGTCCTCTTATGCAGCCATAGATGCAGTTTGTGTTGTCTGGTACAGGTGCCTTTTGATTTGCCTTATATACTAACAAAACTTTTATTTTTTTCGAATAGTGCCTCTTAGGTCTGTTGCTCTGCCTCAACCTTTTTCAACTCTTATTTGATTATGAAACTTGCACTTATTTTCACTAGCAGTCTCCTGCAAAATGAATGCTCTTTTGAAGGGTGCACTGTTCTCGTTAGGGCATTGTGAAACAACATGTTTAACCCACAAAAGTCTGAAGTGTTATTATTTCAGTGGGCTCATACTTGTAGTAATTGGGCAGTACACACCGGTTGACAAAGCCCCTACTTTTTTTATGTACATGGGGCCAACGGCTTAATGTTTAATCTGATAGATGCGAGTTATTAATTTGTATTTTGACCCTAATGCCGAAACAATGAGAACGTTGTTTCGGCTGTGGACCAGGGAGTGTTCTTCACAGTGACTACTTACAATTTAGCCAATTCTCTCTCTCTCATTTTACCTCTCAGCCACTAAATTCTGTTCTGATTACAAATAACAGTAGTTTTAAGCAGCCTTACTAACCATTGACCTGTTCTCATTGTTCTTTTACAGATATGCTTTATTAATAGTGGACAGTGCCACTGCTTTGTACAGGACCGATTATAGTGGACGTGGTGAGTTGTCAGCTAGGCAGATGCACTTGGCACGATTCCTTAGAACACTTCTAAGACTGGCTGATGAGGTAATCATTTTTATATATTTTTACGTTTACTCTTTTTCAAAGCAGTGATAATGCATTCATTGTCTTCGAATTGGTTTGCTGCTTATGTATTTTGAACTTTCTGAAGCCATTGGGTGTATTATTGATGAATGGCATTAAAACATCACAGCACCATTTGCTACGGAATTTAAACCCCATTTATACATACAATTGGTTCCTGACCTTGCTCAAGGCCACCCCAGGAAACAGTTGGGTCTGGTAGATTGAGTTTACACTTGCGGTCCAAAAAAGGGAACCCGGAAGTACAATTATTAAACAACTACTGCAATTAGCTCCACCATTGTGATTATTGTTGCAGACTTACTCTGCTCTGTTTTATTTTTCCTTAGGCTTGACTAGAATCCCTCATAACACCATTGTCGAGCAACTGTTTGCAAATATTCCTGTAGAGAATAGTATTTCATACGCTGCCACCAATTTGGATCTGTATTTGTTGTACTACCTAGTAAGCTTTCAATTTGTGATGATGTGAAATGTGAAATGCAAAAAGAAAATAAACGCACTCAGCTGTGACTTGCGTCACATGCATTCTACATTCTATGTTCAATCAATGTCAACAATGACGATGTGCAATTGCATGAATTAACACACTTTTTAACTCGGTGATCAATAAACCACATAAAATTGCAAAGTCTTCATTAATTCAAGGAATAATAATAATACGATTTATAGAGCGCACATACCACAAAAGTGCTCAAGGCACTATGTGAACTGTGTATTGTAAATTAAACATGCTCAGCATGCATTCTACATGTTATGTTCAATCAATGTCAATAACGATGACGTGCAATTGCATTAACACTTTTTAACTCGGCGATCAATAAAGCACATGAAATTGCACGATCTCCATAAATTCAAAGAAACTGTCTACAGTTGCACCTCCCTGTGCGGACACCTCCCGTAAGCGAACACCTCCCATAACGGACACTAATTCAAAGACCCGTTTGTTCTTCCTATCTAATCAATTCATTTGGTACCTCTCGTAAGCGGACACCTCCTGTAAGCGGATGCGGACACTTTTTGTCTTGAAATTTAGATTTTTTGTGTGTTAATTTACCTCCTATAAGCGGACATCTTGGAAAATTTAGTGATTTTTCTGTACAAAATTGTCCTTATACTGTATTGACTAAAAATCATATTTTAAAAATGAAAAACCATATATAATAAAGTACAAATGCGGTGTCTAGAAATTTAAGAGGCAATGCCGTGAAATATGATACATAAGGATGTTTACATAATTTTACAACTTTGGCCCTTTATCGGCCGTAATTCTTGTAAGCGGACACCTCCCGTAAGTAGGCACTTTTCCCGGACCCGGGAGTGTCCGCTTACGGGAGGTTGTATTGTAAATTATTTTCTACAAATCTAATGAAGGGGGTTTATGATGTTAGATGTATTAAACCTAAGTTTCATCGTCATTTGTACTGAGTTGTGGCCTGGACATAAAATAACTCAAGGAAGGTCCCACATACAGGGCGACAATGCAACACACAGTTCTGCCATGCGCAGTGGCATTGGCATGACGTCAGTGTGTTCTACATTCTACATCATTGTAAATCGAAAGCTCTGTAGGCCAAATCGTAACTTAGGCTAGTCATGGCAAAACCACCACGTTGTCACACAGGAAGTTATTGAGAAGTAAGCAAATAAACAACAGAAAATATAAACAAATACAAAGGAGTATTTTGTATATTTTGTCCAATAACTTCAGTTATAGATGTCTGATTTTGATAATTGACCCCTCATTTTAAAGCTTGCAAAAAGTGTAATATGGTTTAACAATAACTCAATTTTCAAAATTTCCCTACAACTAGGTAGTTTTGCCGTGACATGCCTCAAATGAGGTCTTAGCTAACTTAGTTATCAAGATTAAATTAATTTCACAGGTGTATTTTTTTTAAGACTTTGCCAATTTGATTTGACAAATGTTACTATTTTCACAAACCCCTACTTTTTAATATTTTACAAAACTGTTTCTCTTAATTTTTTTTAGTATGGAGTGGCAATAGTTATAACAAACCAGGTGGTAGCCCAGGTGGATGGCGCAGCGATGTTTACAGCTGATCCTAAGAAACCAATCGGTGGTAACATCATGGCTCATGCCTCTACTACCAGGTGAGTGTATATATCAATATATAATGTAAACTTTATACCCCTTCATACTGAGTTTTGCAAAACATTCTGGAAAAACTGAATAGGAATGGACTTGATGTAGTAGATGCCTACTATAATTGCCACTAGTATATTTACAACCTTTTTCCTTTATCAGCCCATATAGAATTCAGGAAAAAAAGATTTGTACAAATTAGCCGAAGTTAAATGCGTCGGCATCGGCAGAATCTGTAAAATTTTGGTAGTTTATAAAAATTGATTTGGCCCAGTAAATCTGTGCGACGGTCGCACAACTAAACTGTCGCTCCCTGTGTGTGTGGTTGCCAGACTCGTTGGCAGTATTCTACTTGCTGGCCGACGTTTTTTTTTTTAGTGATTCAACAGGGGAATCACTAAAAAAACAGTCTGCCGACAATTAAAAGACTATCATCGTGCCTGGCAACAAAACACAGGGAGCGACGGTTTAGTCGCGTGACCGTTGCACAACGGTTTTGGCTGAGCAAAATTTATATCGGTAAAAAAATGCCGATTGAGGGTAATCTGCCATCAGTAATGGAAATTGCCGACCATTGTGGTGAAATTCGCAAGCTGGTTTATCCTCCCATTAAGAAACATCATGGCTCTTTACTTTTTACCTTGCCATCAAAGTGTATAGGTATTTTAAAATTGACCAACATTTTCCATTCCTTAAATCTGTCATCTATAAATGATTACATAATCTTGTAGAAAAAATAAAGCTGAATTTAATAATCCCATTGATTGCATTTATTTTCCATTTTGTTTAGGTTGTACCTAAGAAAAGGGCGTGGTGAGACACGAATCTGCAAAATCTATGACTCTCCATGTTTGCCGGAATCAGAAGCAATGTTCGCAATCTTGAAAGATGGAGTTGGCGATCCTAAAGATTGATCATTGTTAAGCACATTAATGTCTAACATTTTCGATGTCATGATGTAACATTAGACTATTGAACAATATGAGTTATGTTATGGCAAAACAACCAAGTTGTAGGAAAATTGAAAATTGAGTCATTGTTAAAACCATATTACACCTTTTGCAAGGTTTAAAATGAGGGTCAATTATCAAAATGGGACATCTATAACTGAAATTATTGGACAAAACATACAAAAATTTCTTTTGTGTTTGTTTATATTTCCTGTTGTTTATTTAATTATTTCTCAATAACTTCCAATGCAACAACTTGGTAGTTTTGTCTTGACTAGCCTCATATATAGAATCTAAAATCTGGTTTTCATAAAACTGCTACGCCTTTGTTATTGGAATTGCTATGTGCTACAGCAGCCATCAATGCAAATTGGTAGGCATTATGATTTATTGCAAGTAAATTGGAAGGGTTGACCCAATTTTTACTTTCCAAACTTGCTTGCAATGTTTCTGGATGATCAGTAGCCACAATTAAAATGTTTTAAATTTCAATGAGAAAGCTTCGCATTGTCAACGCATATACACAGTTGAAATTATGGCAGAACTTATAGATTTATTAGATATTGAATGTATATCCTCTTTATGAAAAAAAGTCAATCCTATCTATGATTAATAGTGTTTCTGTCAAGGCATTTCAACAGAAGGATGCAGAACTCCAGACTTCAAAGGTTGTAACTCTTGTACTGATAAATGTGCGATGTTCTTAAAAGAACCAGAGATCATACGCGATTTGCTTAACAACTGAGGCAATAATCTTTGTTTAAAGAATGGTTTATAACTCACACTGTTGTTAAGTGCACTGCTTGTATCTTGAATAGTCACGTTATGCTGGCAACGTGCATTAAAAGTCTAAGCAAAAAAATGCTGAATAAACATTCGTATTAGAAGATTGTATTGTACATTTTTATTTGTAAATTTTTTTTTAAATTATAAATTAGATAGTAGAGGTCAGATGTTGCATTATATTTAGTTGATGGATTTCTATTAACTTTACACAGTCAAATTATAAATTATATTGTTAAAAATATTATAAAAAATATATTTTAACTAATGTTAGTGTTTATATATTCTTTTTATGGGATTAACAAGCAAAAATTAAAGAAAATATATATATATAGTTTACCTGTTAAATAAATTGATTATTTCATGCACCAATCCATGAGCTTTTAACAGCCATGGCATCTCAGCCAGGTCTCGGCACTGACTGTTGGTTTGTTCGTCTATGGTGTCTGCCGGTCGGTCAGTCTATATTTCATAAGTGCATCATGTACAATTGTTGGAATAAGTTCCTCTTAAAAACCAGACCCTGGAAGGGCTGTCGTTCCTATTTAACTTTGGGCCAGTGTTTTAGATGAAAGGTTAATTTCATTGAATTGAGGAATTTCTTTGTAAGGTTTCTTTTTCGGTTGTTAAAAATATGCGGTCATCTCTTCTCATTCCAGACTATCAAGTTTATTTTACAAAAAAACTTTGATCATATCCATATATGGTAATTATATTTCTATATATGGTCATGGTGTGACATCATCATGACCATATATAGGCATATCAATTTTTTTTTTTGTCAAAGAAAATTTGATAGTCTGGATTGAGCTTTTCACAGTTGGATTTGACCAAATATTTCAAAATACTGTTGCTTCCACAAGGTCACGGGTGAAAACTGTAAAACCATGCAGACCACAATGCCTATGACCACCAAAAACCATTTCTTGAACGTTTGATTTACAAGTTGATTAATATTCATTGTAGCGTGTCATCTAAAAATCGATTGGTCAAATCTGGCTGTAGAAGAAGAGACAACTGATATATGCATTTAGACTATATTGCATTACAGTACCTGTCATTTTGGATGATGAAAACTAGAACACCTGGTTCTTACCATGGTGAAAGAGATTATTCGTCTGTTTTGTCATATAGACAGGCCAGATTTTTACCACAGGGAAAGAATTTGTCACTTGACTGAATTATATTAATATAATAGTATTTATTATTTTCCAAATGTATTTTTAGAAAAACTAGGATACAACTAGATTACAAACAAAAAACAATACATGTTAAAATTCGTAACTATCAGCTGTTTGAAAGACACTTTTTTATGTGTTTACAAACTTTGTGACGTAAACGTAATAGTCACACATACCGTAACCTTGAAAGGTAATGGAATGGTTCATATTTTGTTAAATAGGAATAAAAAATGCAAAAATATGTTAGGCACTTGGGCTCTTATTTGCACAAGTACAGTATTTTCTGGGCCATAGCCAGCATGAGGCAGACGGGGCGGTCAACTCGTTTGACATTTTCAATTCATCACCCGCCCCCTCACGCCTACTCCTGACCGAAGATCACGCGCCCCAAGCCACCAGCCTCGTCTCGTCTGTTTTTTAAGTTCATTTAATGCAAGAGCTAACAATTGAGTTAAACACCTTCTTTCTGAAATTATTTGAACAGTAGATGTAAAATAACTTAAAATATTCTATATTGTGTAGATAACTTTAATGTTATGAAAATGTCTTAAAAGTAGTGGTAGAGAAAATCAGAGAATATACAGTAAATGTTTTAAACTGATGTGTATTTGTATATTGAACACTTTCAGTTATTTAATTTATTATTGGTTTATTATTATTATTATATCATTGTTATTATTCAATATTTGATTTCATATCTCATAGTATATTAGTATGTGTTAGTATGTTAATTACTGTAAATATGCTATTTGAAATGTGTATTTCTAATGTATAAAATACAAAATATTTTTAATGCACTTCTGTAAATAAAGTTTTGAAGAAACGTACTCTGCTACATTTTTACATTCTTCTGTATTTGTAAGTTTTTTGTTTAAAAGTGAGCACATAGATAAGTTGTATTATGAGCTCTATAAATGGCCAATAATACCAATCTTTACAATTACCTTGCCCTAAGTCGACTTTGCTTAGTCGAATTCTTTCTAAGCCAAATTATTTTTTTTATTTTTCGATTAAAAACAATCTCTAAGTCGAATTTTTCCTAAGTCATTTTTCCAATCTAATTTTGGATTCCACTTATGCAAGTTTGACTGCAAATATATTCTGTAGTTTAATTAACAGTAAAGTTCTCTTATTTTAACAAATATATTAAACTACGTCCATTCCCAGATGAGTATAACTTTAGGACTGTTAAAGGAATGCTGCTAAAAATACATTTTTACTCGTCGGCCTGACATGTCAAGAAATAGGGCCTATAACCAAAAGCTGCAGTTAAAGCCATACCAACATTTCAATTTTACGTTAGAATTGGTACTTTAAATGTGGTCTTGTTCTTTTTTAAAATCATCGATGAAAATGTATTACAAGAGTAAAATATGTAGATATTTGTTTGATTTTATGCGTGGAAATTCAACTTCTAATCATTTTTGTCTCACCAATCCATTTACAGCAAGCACTCTCTTTGATCAAAGTAAAAAACGTCATATCGCCCTCTATAATTTTCATTATACGCGCAATACGCGTGGATGATGCGTGTGCGCTGCGCATATGATACATTAACACGTCTCGCGATCGTTTTTCATTTTTAGTAAATTAATAAGAATAACATCTTGAAAATGAGTCCACTTCGCTTACTTAAAGTTAGTACAGTTGTAAGACAGACAGCAAGAGGACACAGATCAACTACAGCACCATTAAAAACTATGCCTGTAAAGGTATGTACATAACAAACCTCGCGGGTGTCCCCGCCGGGATGTGGGCGGTGCGTGCCATGTCGTCGATCGTGTACGTACGTGGATTGTTTGTGGTCATCACGCTTGTTTGTGGGCTTCTACTTGCAACCATAGGAGCGCCGGGTCTAAAATTAACCGCCACAAAAAATATAAATACAGTACACATAGGGCCTAGGCCTAGCCTAGTCCAAACAGTGTACCAGAAAACGCAAAAATGGGGAAATAACCTTTTTTGCTTGTCAAAATCAAACCGGCAACCACGCCCCCTGGATCCGCCCCTTATTACGAAATCTCGTTAGTGCCAACGGTTAATTAGATTTAAAAGTTTGAATGACGGCCACCGCAAAATTTTATGGTGATTGCCATATAATTTTGTCACGTTCTTCCGTAATACTAAATTATTTATACCGAGAAAGGCCTAGGCTCAGTAGTAATACTTTACAAGTAAACCCTGTACGCCTAACTGTCAGGCTGCAAATAATAATAGTATACATTAAAATGTATTCATTTTGTTTCGTGTTTTTTTTTTAGGATCTTGTTACCGGGTTGGTGTTTATGACAATTGGTTGCTGTGCCCTTCCAGCTTGGTTGATGGTCACCCACCCTAAACCAGCAGCAGATAGACCTACCTAACATGTAAAATTTACCACACGAAAAATCGTCTCCAATTGCCCGGCAAAATGAGCAAACAGGCAGCACCAGACAAGTTTTTCTTGAAAACGTCACCAGCAAACCATCGACAGCAGACATCCTACCAAAGGCATTTCCGTCGAACAACTAACAAGTACCAGAAACTTGGACTTGGAAAAGGCTAGGACAGAAGATACTCGAACATAAATATCATTTTGAGTACATGTTCCATCCAAATTTGGAATAATTCTATCCAAATTTTTAACATACAGTATTTACATAGATAAAAAAACGAAAATGAACTGACATTAAGATCCTGTGCAGTTTGGCAGACGGATTGTGATGAAAATTGCGGCTTTAAAACGATTTAGTTACTCATTTTGGCAATTTCGTTTTCGTTAAATGAATTAACGCAAATTAAATAAATGTTAGTGAAAACTGTTAGTACACTGTACTACTCTTAACTCATTTTAAATCTGACAATACTCTGACAATAATAGGTTGTAGATGGATAAGAAAAACCCTTTGAAATAGGCCTATTCTATTTGGTTATTTAAGGTGGAAGTCCCATCAGTCGACAAATTTATCAAAGGCGCTGCGCGCAGCCATGTTGGAATGGAAGAGTTTTGGTGGGGTCAGACTTTTGAGTGAAGCGAGCAATTTAGGCTGGGGTTAGTGGCCGCCGAGGACCCCGGTCGGGGTCCAGGGGCCCAAAACTACCGGAAAATTTGCGTTATTTATGTTAAAGCCGGGCACTCACTGCGTCTTACAACGGTCGCACGACTAAACCGTCGCTCCCTGTATGTGTGGTTGCAAGACGCGATGACAGTCTTCAACTCGTCGGTCAACGGTTTTTGTTTTGGTGAACTACAGAAAAATCACTAAAAACCAGTCGACCGACTATTAGAAGACGTATCGCGTCTGGTAACCACATTATGGAGCGACGGATCCGTCGTGCGACCGTCCACGACGCAGTGAATACTGGTACCCGGTTTAAAAGAGAGTCAATCAAAATGTCCTGTTTTCCAGTCAGTATGTTGGTTTGAAATGGTAACCTCACAGCATGCGGTGGACCAGACTGAAAGAGAGGGGACGTTTTAAAGTGTAACCGAGCATTTAGCGACACCTTTCTGAAATAGCACTCGAATACATTTGATAAGTTTTTCGAAGTGTCACACTTTAACGCGATTTATCATTTTGAACACGGAAAAAAAACCACCGAGGTGCGACATTTTTTTTAATATGGACATTTTATATGTTCGAAAATAGCAAACTATAGAATGTGGTTAATTGAAGTCCGAGCCTTATTATTTAATGTGTACAGATCTTCGGTTGATGTTGGGTTTTTTGATCATTTACCACCTCAATGTGGAACCCCTCAAGCCCATCACCAGGATTGTTTGAATTTGAGTTTTTTTAGGCAGAAGCGGATTCAGGCATGAGTGTGTGGGAGCGTGGTTCATATTTCCGTAGTGTCTACCTCAGCCACGACCATGGCGGCGATGAGGTGGGTGTACTACGGACATTTGAGATTATTTAACTTCTAGATGCTCGGAAATGAAACTTTTACATAACTGTTCCAATTCAACGAAATTAAGGTTTGACTATCTTCAATTGAAGAAAACAACCGTTTGAGCTCGGTCATGATTATTGGGGCAAAAGGCGAAAATTTTAGAATATTGCACCTCTAGATGATCGGAAATGATACGCTTTACGTTGTGCTTTTTAAAAATTAAACGCAATTAAGGCAAAATTTAAAATGTTTGGACTAAGACATAAGCGCCCCTTAATAAGACCCCGGCATCACAAGTAGGCCTATTAAATTTGAACGCAAGAACGAATGTCATTATAGGACCCAGTCCATTATCCCTATCATAGTACAGGCCTAAGTACAGTTTTACATGACTCATCATAACTGTTTCACTTGGTTAAAATGAATAATACGATTTCAAAATTCTTTTCTGTATAATATGACAGACTGTTTTTTTACAAAATTTCCTTGGTGAGGGCCACAGAGCCTTTAGAAACACCAATTCATGTATTATGAATCCAATGTGAAAGTTGGTACCTCCCGTCTATCCAGTTCTGCTGTATCCGCCCCGAGGCTACACTACAAACGAAACGTCAGTACACTGTGTGGTCACCTGGGACTGTATTAGTAGGCCTTATTTATTCAGTTATAATAGATAGTAATTTATCATCAGTAAAGTTGTATAACTTCTAATTTTATAAATTGTATTAAAAAGTCCATAATGCGTGAAAATTCCATAACCATGATGATGTGAGAGGCCACAGACTACACAGTCAACTGTTCCAGCATTCTTCGTAGTCAGTCCTCCTCGGATGCGTCTCTCTGCTTGTATTCCGGAACATGATGGAAGAACCAAGTCGGGTAGAGGACGAATGCACACAAGAATAAAGAGAATCCGATGACGGTTTCTGCAGTTGTTAAACCTGGCTGTACAAAGAGAATAATGACAATCAATTAATAATTCAATCAATCAATGATTAATCATCATCATCATCATCATTGAAAATGTTCATCTGGTTTAGAGATACGATAATGATAAGTTTACATTTTTACAAACCAATCAATTTAACTGGCATGACTGACAGTTTCGGACGTCTTGATTCACCGGCGTCCTTCTTCAGAGTGACCTGAAGAACTACACCGGGGAATCAAGACGTCCGAAACTGTCAGTCAGGTCAGTCAAATTGTTTTTTTTTTAAATTTAAACTCATCATCATCATCATCGTCGTCGTCGTCGTCATCATCGTCATCATCATCATCGTCATCTTTAGACAAGCGGCACAAGGCAGGGGCGGATCCAACAGACTCTGGGAGGGGGAGTGGGCGTTTCCGTCCTAGAGAGGGTGGGGGAAGAGGGTTGGTACCAAGTTCCGCCTTGAATTAGTCGTATTTGTAGATGGTCTGGGTCCTCCTCAGGACGTTTTTATCAAACTAAATGCGTTTTCTGGTTATCTGAGATGTCATATCCACAGATAACAGGGCCGTAGCGGAGTTGAAAAACAGTCGAAGTCTGGGGATCACATAGGATTCGAGGGACTGGGCCTGGACTGGAACCCTCTGTTTGAGGTCAGAGGGTGGGTCCCCCTTAAAAAGCCAAATTTTTAGAATTTACCGCCTCGTCTGCCTCATGCTGGCTACGGCACTGGATAAGCCTAATTCACTGCATCATTTTTAGGTTCAAATAAATTTACCCCAAGCCAGGGGACTGGGTCTGGTGATCCCCCTTTAGATCCGCGCCTGTTGTCAGCGTTTTTGATGACACACTTGTATCTTTTTTTCTGAAGTTGAAATGTCAAGGGCGTTGATGATGTTAATGTTTGTTTTGTTATTGTTGTTTTTGTTTTTACGCCACTCCATCAATAATAGATGAAATTAAAAACCTAGATAGCAAATAGTTAACAAATATAAAAGAAAACGAAAATCGTCTGGACATACCCTCATGGACTTGGAGCTCTGATAAGCCTGCGCTTGAATCGAACTTCTGACTGCTGGCTTCAACAATTGTCTTTGTACCGAGCTTACAATTCGGTTTGCAAACATTGTTAAATGTTCTTCTTTTTTTAGAGATATACGACAAATTTTACCCTCAAAGTTCTGACTTGGTGGCAAGGAGTGAAAAGTAAACTTTGTTTACTTTTGTTTAATTTTGCATCATCTCCAAGGATATCACGCGCTCGCGTTTGGAGAGTCGGCGCACAAAAACGCCAACGCTCAAGGGGTTAATTCAATACAGAGTGTGTGTTTTTGACACTATTTATAATTTATTATCGATTCGACACTTGTAATTACAATATAAAATGTTTTTTTAATACAACATTATATAAACGATAAAATCTGGAGACGTGTCAAAGAGAAAACAGGCTGGATCGCGGCGGTGTTTTCTTTATCGACTGCTCAAAAATTAAAATTTATTAAGATTGAAATAGTGTATGGGCATATTATTCATTTTCTTATATATAAATATTGAAGATCTCTGAACCTTTTGAAACTTCTGGGGAAAATGTTAAGTCAATTCGGTATCCCTGCTTCCGAGCAGTTCAGTTAATCGTAGTCCTAAAAAAAACCAACATTATTATTGAAAACGACAGTTTGACATTTAAAATGCTAAACATCGAACAGACATGTTTCGGCTAAATAACCTATATGAGTGGGAGAAAACAGTTAGGAAACAGAAAAGACCAAACTGAGCTTAAAATAAGTGACAACATAACTTTAAACACAGTGGCGGATCCAGGTTCCACCGAAAGTGGGGTCACACTTTTCCACTCCGGGTGGGCGTGGTTGGCAATTTTTCTGACGAGCAAAATAAAAAAAAACGGTCAACTCCCCAATTTGTACCCTATTTTGGCCGTATTTTGAGTTTTTATTGTAGGTTTTGGGCCCGGCGCGTCGGTTGCGCCCCTCCACTAAATCCGCGCCTGGCTCATTTAATATCACGCTAGGTAAATTTAACGAAATTGTATGAATTAAAGTTATAGTTAAGTGCGCCACCGTTAATCCTTATACTTCCTAAGCCTCGAGAATTTAATTTAAATTTAATGACTACAAGTAAATCACATTTTATTATTTGAAATTTATTAGTGGGTCACACAGACCTTGTGACTCTCGAAATTTCACAAGGGGGTGGGGGTTAAGTGACCCCCAGGACCCCCCTTGGATCCGCCACTGAAACATAATAATGCTGGTCAAATTACGGCGAACAGACGAAAATGCAATGAATTAAATTAATAAATAGATACATACCCTACTTAGAGTACAATAATTAAGACGATTAGGCATGATCGATTACTTAAACAATGTAATTGCCCATCAATGTAATGAAAAAAATATGAATCATTAAATAGTAATTAAACAAATGAAAAAAAAAATCACTTCAAAATACGCTACCATAATTGTATATTAACAATAACAACAATAGTTAAAAAGACAATTCGATCGATCAATTATATTAATTTTACGTTATGTTATTCCCATAAATTAGCAGGACGACCCCTATATAAATATAATTCAGGTTGTAAAATCGGAAATCATTTGATCTTTAGACCTTTGTAATGCGCAGTAAGAAACAATCCATATAATGATTTACATTGTTATAGCTTATTACTAAATAGTTCTGTATTGAATTTCTACATTCAATGCATAAAAAATAATTTGTTTGTAAATGGGATACTGTACCTCTAAAAACCAGAAATACCTTTGACACGGTTTTTACCAAAATCTTAAATCGAATTTGATTGGCTGCTGATGACCTGCGCTATCAATAGACATTGAAGTTTCAAAATTAGCAAAAATGATAAACTAATGTTTCAGCTGAGCGGCTGAGTCATCCTGCGTTCATTTAGGATTATCATTTAATTAGTTTGTTTGAAACCTCCCTTCACAGCAGATGTGGATTTAAATGCTACAATTGTAGATTTATATATTGCCATTGATTTGTGTGGTAAGTAATTAAATTTAAGTGATATTTAGGTCGTAGAAGAAAGGGTACTCTTCGGCGTGTTCGCGTGTGTGTGTGATTTGTGAGCTTACCCCTATCGCCAGTCGGTCAGACGTCGTCAGTGTGGCAGCCCGGTGGATGATATAGTGGGGAAGTTGGTCTAGCCTAGGCCTAGGGCCTAAGCATAGGCCTAGCTTTGTGTTTTCTAATTGGTTAAATATTGTGATAACCCCAATATAATTAAACAGTAGTATAGGAAAACAATTCATTTTTATAAAATTTATTTTAATAATCAAAACAGTTTACAATTAGGCTAATTCACAATAAAAAAAAAGATTGAAAAATTTGTGAACAGTGAAAATGAATTTTTTGAAAATATATTAAATATTAATTTAGGCTAGCCTAGCTAGGCCTAGGCTAAGAGCCTAGTACTAGGCGTAAACCCTAGGCTTACTCAAAGCCACTTTTTAATTTCGGCTTGAGTAAGAATAGATCAAGGAATAATCTACAGAGGGCCTAGGCCTAGCATTCTAAAAAGGGTTCTTCTATAAATGGATGGATCATCAATAATGAATGACAGCAACCAGAATGTTTCTGCATTCATGCCATCAATATTAATTATCAATGAGCAGGTTAAAATTTTGATCAAGAATTTAGTATCATTTGTAAATGAATGATCTTGTTTTGTCAGCGTAATTATATCTTTTTATTTCCTTGATAATTATGGAGAATTGTGCAGACTTTCAGTAATTTATGCACACAATCTGGTAACATCAATTCATAAGAATGTATTAAAACCATACACTGGGGAGTAATTAAAAGACAAATGTACATAAAGTGTCTTTTTCAAGGACGTACAGTACATGCAATGTATTTCCCATATCGAAATGCAAGGATACTAATTGACAATTCCATGCTTCCTAGCATATAACTAAGTTCATTCGGAGTTAAAAAAGATATTTGTTATAGTTTTTATTTATCAGTAATTTTTTCTGTATGGGCGTATTGTATTTTGAGTTGGGCGGGAAATATTAGCAAAGGGGACAGAGATCGAGTAGAGAAGGTGCTGAATAGGGCGGGGAAAGTGATTGGTTCGCCGGTGTATTGTTATTTCCAACTATTTTGGATAATAAAGGAAATCTGTATCTGTATCTGTATATCTGTTTGAATACCTTCATGCTAGCATCCATTTGAGTTAATTTTACTAATTATCTCTCTGCGACTGTACTTTCGGTAATTCCAAAATTTACTACCTTTAATAGCTAACTTTAAGCCTGTGGTGGATGTAGGAACTTGGAAGACATTTTTTAAATTTTAAGTAAAATTGGTTTGTTCTGATCTGAACCACCTGTGGAATTCGCAACACCATTGTTATTTATTGACAACAATGATGTTTGGTGTCTGCCTTCTTAACGAGTTGTGTTTTAGACTAGTGTGTAACCACGTTTTATAACATTTAAAGTTTAATGTTATGGTCAGACTCCCAGAATGGTAGCATAACATATGCAAGGTACAATTATTTGTATCTGAACCAATTGTAAATTTGCGCAGGTCTGCGAATAAGCCATGTCCAAGGTGTACCTAGTGCTAGAAGAAGTGAGAGCAAGATACTGTACGCAATGAGCTAATACTTTTAATGACCCCAACAAACAGTCTGGCCAATCAAATTATTAAAAAATTCGCTGGTGGAAATTTTACCTAAATTCATATGGTCACAGGGTGTTTGAACACCTGACTTTTACAGCGTTAGCTATTCTTACTGTAAGCCATGAGTCTAGTCGGAACATACCCTAAATTGGATTGTCTGTGTATTAAATGTTGCCACACATTCCCATGAGTTTTTATTTATAACCTGTTTGATCAGAAACATCCAAGGTCATTAACCTACTGTGTATAAAGCTTGAAGAGTTCCTCCTGTTCAGCATTGAGAGCTACAGTGTAACTCCATGATTATAGACATTTTTTATATTAAAAATATCAAGTTAATATTGCTTCACATGTTATTTTCAGAAGCCTACATTTTCCCAATGGAGATTTGCTTGGATTCTTAAACTTGGATTTTATTATGCCTGGATAAATATTAGGAATTTATACAGAGAACAGGAGAAGTATCATTATGGCAACAGTGGAGGAGTTTATGCAGCACCCATTGGTGGTGTGGGTACGTATGGTTTTGATAAATTTGTTTTTTATTTCCTGTCTGTAATTTCTAAACAATGGTTTAATTTTAATTATAGACTGAAGTTATTGTGGTATGCATTAGGGACCATGTCAAAATTATTCTACTGCATTCACTACAGTAATCTATTGTTATTAAATTTAATGCTGCAGTTACTGCAGTAACCCAAAGCTATTTTGTTTTCTTTGGTGACTGCTTTTTGTGCATTTTACAGACCCTTCTAGGTAGTATTTAGTGTGCCGAGTCATTTGGATACAAAATAAACATTATTAATTATGACAAAAATAGGAAGGCGTAGGTCATTATTGTATAATTTTCATAATTACTTTTACAATCCTTATCTTTTTTATGAGAATGTTCAACTTAAAGCCAGACTTTAGTTCACCTGCCATGGTTTTCCAGGGTAGTCGCCTGCGAGACACAAAGTGGATCACAATTAGGAACTTATTATACCTGGATTATGCTATGACCTCGATGAAGAGTGGAATTAAATAGAGCAAGGCCCATCCTTCTATGTATTGAATTTCTAGTATACAGTAGGTTTTAGTTTTTAATGTAGGATTATCTGACATAGTGTGTTTCACTAAGGTTCATTCTGCCAGGACGTTTTTAGTAGGTCTCGCAAAGGATGTCACACAGTAAGCCATACAGTACCAAAATGACATTACATTCATGAAAAATTCAAATTTTGTCATAAATTTATTTTTGTCCTTTGTTGTTGTTGTAGCAATATTATATAACTTGTCCTACAGACCTGTAAAAAATAAAAATGTTATGCATTACACCAATTAGTGTAAACTCGCAAATTGCTAGGTCAATTTCTATGTAGTCAAGTCTTCCAAAACTGACCCTCCGGAAAATCCAAACTCGCGTTAAACCAATGTACATGTAAACATGACAATCTCTGAATACCGAACCGGGTTTAAAGGGTCGTTGATTTTTTTGGAACTGAGTTTTATCAGCAACAGTAAACATTGGTGTAGTTTCTTCATAATAAAATTCGTCTTATTACTTGCCGAGGGATGTAATTATGCAGGGCGGAGGTGGACGGGGCCGCCCCTAAAAATGTTCCACACACCCTAAAGCTTATTTTACAGTAAGACCTTCCACCCAGCCTAATGTCAACCTACAACCCACCCTAAGACTCTGAAAAAGGTTTTTAGTCATCATGCCACCCACCCGTACAGTATTTTGTTGCTGGCCCACCCTTGGATTTTTCTAGATGCATCCCTGCTGCCCAGCCTAAAATCTTGGAGCTACAGTACATGTACTGGGTGGGGGTTGGCAGGTCCACTCACCCTCAAAAGCTTTTTTTATGGCCTTCCGCATAGCTTGATTTCAACCCTGTCACCCAAGCATCTGAAAAAAGCCAAACTACATTTTTTGTATCATCTTACCACCCACCCCTGTAAATGGCCACCCCTCCCCCCTCATCCTTGCATTTTTCTAGCTCTACAGTACATCCCTGCTACAGTAGGACGATTGATAGTTTACAACTCAGTCCTAAAAAGTAGAGAAATTATAAGACAGAAATCTGGCAGGGACTTGCCAAGTTGATTGCCCCTTTGTGACTACATGTAGTACCAATAACTGTCACATGAAATAAATTTCAATTTTATAAGGCTTGTTCCAAATCTTTATGCACTTACAGTTGATTTTTATTGTCACCCAAAGGGGGACATCAGGGCTGAAAATTAGCGGTCACCTGGTGGCCAAAAGCGACCTTTTTTGGCGTCAGGCGACCCAAAGTGTTGTGAGTATCGCTCGCCTGGCGATTCTCAAATTCAGGCCTAACTACCACCAGCCTAGCCTAGGCGTAGCCCCTGGGCTCATCTTCCTCCTACCTTTTATTATTTTCAGTTCATGGTGGACAGGGCCCATAGCCTAGACAAGTTTTTTTAATTTATTAAATTGTGTGTCGGGTAGCGAGTGAGATGAAAACGAGTGCCAGCTTTTATGTATGTATCGGCC
>JAOTQE010054903.1:0-20097 GCA_025631205.1 Nesometra sesokonis
GCTTAATCACTTTAAATGTAGTTGTATTTCACACTTCAAATAATAATATTAGTCTAATGCTTGAATGCATGTACAAAGAAATTAACGATTAACTTTCTTTTATCTATACTGTGCGCAGCTTTCCACGTCTTATTGTCGGATCGACTTGTTATGTTTCACCATGTTGAAAGCTTTCGCATAGTCAATGGAACACTTCTGTTTTTCTACTGCCTGTCTGAACATTCTCACCATAAATAGTATTCCTTGTATCAGCATCTTCAACAAACTGTTCTCTTCTAACTGGTTTTACTCTACTACAGGTCTTGGTCATAACTTTAAGGAGGATGAGCCATATGGCTCATCAGGCTAATCGTTCTGTGTAAATCACATTCAACTGCTCCTGGTTTACAGAGATCTGGGAGATCACCACTGTAATATTTCATTACATATCCCAGTGATCTTTTCCACTCCAAACTCATCTAAGCCAAATAATAATAAATTATGGTAAAGTTAATACAATACACTGTATTGTTTTATTTGTTATAGTGGATATTAACCCTTGATGGGATTTGTATTACAGTAAAAAAAAATTAAATTGATTATTAATTGATATGAATTTCTTTCTACTGCAATTTTTCTCATCAGTTTATGGAAACGCTACTTGTTGCTCTCTTGCTACTTTTTTAGTTATTCTTGGGATGGTCAAACGTAATCATTGATGAAAAAAAGCCAAGAAGAAATATTAATTAATGTTACTTTTATTTTTATAGCTAATACCAGTGAACTGTTTAATGAACAAACTGAGAATTTAGAGAAAGAAGCAATTGAAGCTAAATGTGAACAATGTGGAGAGAATTTTGACGTAATTACTGTGAAGACAAATTTAGAATCTAAAACCGATACTGTAGTATTTCCATGTGCAAATTGTGGAAATAAATATGATAGAATAAGTACAGAGGAAAGAGAAAGCCACTCAACAAAGCAAACAGATTCAGCTGGATTAGAGTTTAAAAGTAAATTAAATCTCAATTCAGAAGTTAAATGGAGATTATGCAAAAGTGAATGTGAATATTGTGGAAAGAAATTTAATCGCACTAAATCATTGGAAGCACACTTGTTGGTACACACAAGAGAAACACGGCATAAATGTAAATATTGTGGAAAGAAATTTAAGCGTAGCGGTAGTTTAAAGGAACATATAAGGATACACACTGGTGAAACACCATTTGAATGTGAACATTGTGGAAAGAAATTTACACAAAGGGGAAATATGAAAATGCATGTTAATACTGTACATATGCAAGAAAAACGTTTTGAATGCGAAAATTGTGGACAAAAATTTAAACGAAATGAACAATTGAAAGAACATATGACAGTTCATACAGGAGAGAAGCTATTTGATTGCGAGTACTGTGGAAAAAAATTCATCAGGAGAAATATTTTTACAGTGCATTTGCGCACACATACAGGAGAGAAACCTTATGAATGTGAATATTGCGGAAAGGGATACGCAAAAAAATCAGCTTTAAAATTACATGTGATGAAACACAAAGGGGAGAGACCTTATGAATGTGAATATTGTGGAAAGATGTACACCCAAAGTTCAGCTTTGAAATTACATGAGATGATACACACGGGAGAAACACCATATGAATGTGAACACTGTGAGAAAAAGTTTGCATCTAAGGACAGTTTACAGAAACACTTGATTGTGCACACAGAAGGAACTTACGAATGTGAGCACTGTGGGAAAAAATTTAAGCACCAACATGGATTGAGAACTCATGTAATGATACATACAGGAGAGACGCCATATGAATGTGACCATTGTGAAAAGAAATTTATTAGGAGTGGTGACTTAAAAATACATTTGATGGAACACACTGGAGAAAGACCACATGAATGTGAACATTGTGGAAAGAAATTTAAGACAAGTTCCAATTTAAGGGGACACTTAGCAATACACACCGAAGAAAGACCTTATGAATGTGAACATTGCGGGAAGAAATTTAAAAGAAATGCTGGTTTTAAGAAGCATTTAAAGAGACACACTGAAGTAAAACCTTATGAATGTGACATATGTGAAAAGAAATTTACTGAAAGGGCAAATTTAAAAAGACATCTAATATTACACACAGAAGATAAACAAACTTATAAATGTATGTATTGTGATAATATATATACTCAAAAAGACAATATGAAAAGACATATGAAGAAGATGCATGCAAATATAATACAAGCTAATATAAAGTTATAGGGATGTATCCAGTAATTGGGGAAGGGGAACACCTGTTATTTACTCTCATATGCTTTTTATGTTGACTTAATTGACTTTCTAATAATTTTCTCATGAAGTGGTACAATGTACAATCTTCATATTTATTTATTAATTATATTGTTTTCTATCTCTTAACGGTGGTCCTCAAGTAACTCCTTCCCCCCCACCCCGCCGCTCTTACCTTTCAGTAAATTTTTATTTTTCCATTGCAATTCGTAATAACAACAATAAAAAATTAATAATACAGTAAAAGAAAAATTGAAGACTTAAAAGCGAGAAAATTTCTTTATATTGAGGCCCTAAAGATAACATTATAATAAAAAACAAAACAAAAAACACTTATATTTTCAGTTCTATGCATATTTTAATATAGATCTATTGCAAAAGTTTTTTTATTTTTTCTTAGCTGGTTTCAAATCATAATTTTCATTATTGCATTTATATATTTTCTCGTAAACCATAACGTTGTATTTTGCCATTGCGGACACAAAATTATTCCAATGATTGAACTGATAGTAACTTTGTTATAAAGTATTTTCTTAACATTTATGTGTGGAAAATTAAATAAACAAACTAACAAACAAATTTATATATACATACACAAATAATAAATATCTGGTGATACATTATTATTCTATTAGTAATTACCATTAACATAAAACATTGAGTTTTCTGAAAATAATAATATTGGGTGCGTTTTGTATATGGCATGGAAATTTGTTCCAAATAATAGGTCCTTTTTAAGTAAAACTTGACCGAGGCTAGTACATTTGAAATTACTAAAATTTTCATCACTGTGCCTGGTACAAATAAGTTGAAAGAAAAACTGATAGTGGTGATGCATGCATTCTGTACCTTGAAGGGGACTATATACTGCTAGCCGCTAGCTAGTTTCTCCCCTCTACTCATTGACTATGATTATTTACTAGCTTTCACACTTAGTCTCAGCATATGTATCATCACTTTCTAGACTATCTGCATTCTTACTCTAGAGGACAAATGAAGTATTTTGACCGAAAGGTCGAGTAACTCAACAGTTAGGGGTTAGGGGTTGCGGACACATTTTTGTGTTATGGCGCTCGTTGCTGTCGCAACCCCTTGACCGCTTGTTGTCAACTAAATAAATAAAAAAATAAGTTATAGTATATATCGCAAACTTTATATATTTTTGTTTTCTTGTCATTCTCCTTTGTATTCTGCTCCAACATAGCCTTGTTGATATAGTTTTCAAATTTGAAGATCAGCTACTGCTGCTGTCATCTTGAGTTTGTGCTAAGAAAGCACTATATAAACTGAAGTACATTAGATTACATTGTAAAGTTTCTGAATAACTAAGTTAAATGCTACTTGGGTTCAAATTTGGGTTAAATGCAGGGACAGATGCAGACTTTTGGAGGTGGGGGTTCAAGATAGAGAATCAAAAAGTTTTAGGGGGTCCATGGTCATGCTGCCCTGGAAAATTTTGGTCTTTAGATGTCTAGAAATGGCCTTAGGGTGTGTTAAGGGATCAATTCTTGTCTTATGATTGCTTAATATTTTTTGTTTTATAGACAGGGCAGGGTGAATCTACCCCTGAAATATATCTTGGTGAGACCCTCAGGTTGAATGTAATTTCAATTAGTTCCCTAGGGGTTAAATTATACCTTATAGTGTATCGTGTATTGTATTACTGTGGCACATAACACAAGTTGCATTTAATGCAGTTGGCAGTACCTTATAGCCCTCAGTCCATCCTGAGTAATCAAAGTGTGGGTGGCAGTACCTTAGAGGCTGACTGGATTAACAACAGTCACATTGTTTTTTTTTATGTAGTATTTCATGTTTTGTAGGGAGAGGGAGGAACATTCACGTTCCATTGTAGTAAACTATACTGTAGTTAATTTATTTTGTTTATAATACATATTTTTCGGGTACATTCTATATTTTAAAGCATATTTATGCTGGTTATGTATCCTTGTGTAACAACTTTGTACACATAATGTATAAGAATGATGAATAGAATTGAATTGAGTTGTGGGTAGAACTGAACAATGCCATAACCCCAGCAGCATAATACTTGGACGAACAGCAATCATCAATGCCAAATTTGTATACAGTACTTCTCTGATGGACCCTGTAACACTCTATCCCCATATAGACTATACTGATAAGCTCTTCTATAGACTTGAAATTGTTAAGCACCCCTCTGGAAAATAAAGCATCTTTTTCATTTTGTTAAAAAGCATTCAACGACCTAGTTTCTATACCTGTAACACCATCTATCAGTCCAGCTCCAGATTTCCATTATTTTCAAAGTTCTCCCTCAATTTACACTAGTCTTCATGTGATATAGGGATAATTTAACAACTGTTATACTTCATCCAAAAACTTACACTGCACTTATTAGAATTGGAGAATCATAGATTCAGTTTAGGGATCATATTAAAATTAAATTTTCCTCTGTTAATAGAAAGTTACTAATTAATCCAGTATCTAAAAAACTATAGTAAAGGGCATTCCTTCCAAAATCCACCAAAATCAAATTTTTCTGGAAATTAAACCAATTAATATTTCTAAAATAATAAACATGTTTAGTTACCTGGATATCAAACTCTTTCAGTCTTATTTATTCTATGGTTATAGTTATATGGTTATTTTACATTTTATGTTTTGAAGTAATATAATGACTTAAACACGGCAGTTCGGTTTCTATTTATGAATTTGAATCGAAAATAGTGACGTCTAGAATATTTTTATTTTTTGTTGAAAACACAAAATTTTGGAAGGAATGGACCTTTACAGTGTATCTGTTTTTTGAAATTGTCCTATAAAATAATGATATAATCGTTGATGGTATAATTATAATGAGACCATAGATGTATTAAAGGATATGTCGAGAATCCATCCAATCAAATCCTGTTATGTTTTAACGCTGTTGCTATGGAAAAATAGCGCCCCAAATATTTCCTAAAAGTTCCTGATTTACTCCAAATATAACGACAATTGACAACATAAAATATATCTAACATACAAAAATAATTTTTCTGACAAAGGAATTTTAAGTTATTAAACTTAAATACTTATGACAAAAGCTGACGATCATAAATAGTAGGCACCTACATGGGATTGCAATTCTACACTCTCTAGCCGTAAATAATAAATCTTTGAAATAAAGACTGTTGATTTTAAACATTCTGTTACTGGAGGATAGATGTATCCGACTGTGCAGGGAATACTTCCAAAAATTAAAAACCCAAATCACAGATTAAATGCATTTCTTCCTTTATTACGTAGTGTTTTATATAATTTGAGATCACTAACTAAATTTTCACTAACTCTAATACAAACAGAACAAAAAAATCTTGAACCATGCATGAACAGCAGCAAGGGTTCAAGGCCTGCTCGCACCATGGTTCTATTGGTGGAAAAAGTCTTCTCAGATAAGGACTATAAACCGTAGGCCCAGTGTACACAAACAGCATAAGTGCAATTTAAAGAACCCAGTACATCTTTCGAGACGAGTATGGGGGTAACCCCGGTGTACTGGTCCATGCATGACCCCTGCTGTTGACAGTTGACGTAGTGCAAGTACAACCAAGTACTGGCTGCATGACATGACGTGACCCTTAGGGGAGTAGAAAGTCATAGGAATGTGTAACGTCTGGTCCACAGCGCCATGAGCATTTTCTAAATGGATACTGGCGCGTATAGAAATGTATACACCATTATTATTATTACTGGGCTATTTAACAGATGGTAAGCTCCCTGCACAGCCATATGCATTGATGAAATTATTGTTTTATGAATTTGGTAAATTTTGATGTTTTGTTTTGTACAGTATTGTTCAATTCAATTTATATATTTATATTTAGATTGCAATCAAGGTTTTATTGTGTCGTTGGATAACTGCAGTAGAATAATTTTGACATCACTTATATAGGCCTACTTGTGCACGGCAATCATGACACAAAATAAATCCGATATACTTTTTGAATTATTTACATTTATTTTTTGTCTATATACATTGGTTGAAAGTATAGAGTAAAAGATGCTTCATTTCATGACACCCTGCGTTTCTAGTAGTGACAAAAATATGGTAAACCAATCAGCACAAGCCTACTCTTTGAAAAAAAAATAACTCTGTTAACATGGTAGATAATGGTAGCAACAAGGTAGATAAAGGTAGTAAACAGGGTTAACTCTATAAAATACTATTATACCAAGGTAAACTACTATTACAAAGGATATGGTCAGCAATTCTCCACAAGTATACATAGGAAAATACAGCCATTATTTAGAATAAACCATAAGGCATTAATAACATCAACAGACAGGGTAATTATATACTACTTTACTGGGTAGTTCTCTGTGGTTTTAGGTAGATCTCCCTAGTAATTTAACATGGAAAACCTACCTAGTCAAAGGAGGTAATTTTTTCAAAGGGTATGCAAAGGAGCATTGCTGATTTTTTTTCGCCAAACTTACAATGTTATATCTTGATATTTTAGATTTGAAGTTACACTGGTAATTAAACATTCCTAATATACATTTGATGGTTAAACTTATTAGGTTTTATGTCTTCTTCAGACATAAAACCATATATAATGTTGACAACAAAGGCTGCCAACGATTGTTGTGATGTAGCAGTGCACAACTATATACAATATCTCTTAAACATTAAAAAAACAATGTGTTGTTTGGTAGAAGTTTAGAAAATTATTCTCAAAATGTACAGGGCTCCCAAGTCTGCAGGATTAGACTGGTGTCACCAGGAATTTTGCATCATCTCCCGGGCTCCAGGAAATGCCAGATTTTTCTCCAGGGATTTGAATTTTTGACTATCTCAAGGAATTTTGATAAATTAGCATTATAAACAAAATTATGTAGTATTTTTTTAATTATTTGGACATTAAATGGTATTTTGAAAGTACATTTGTCAATAATTGTAACAATTATAATAGTAAACACCATTTGATTTGTAATAATCAAAACATTGTTGTTCATTAATGAACAATTTTATATGCCCATATAGTACCCCAAAACACGAACGCTGGCCGACAAAATCTCCAGGATTTCTGGCTTTCCAACTTGGGAGCTCTGAATGCATATATGTAAAAGCTGCACTAGGAATAATGTTATTTACTGATAATTAGTTTGAAAGTCCAAACTCTGTTAACCATGGTAAATATTTAGTAACCTTGGTGTAAACACCAAATTCATTAGGTAATCCACATTGCCCTCCAGGGCTACCCCAGCTCACAATCCCTTCAATGTACCAACTTTTCAACTCTCCTTCACCTCGTGAGAACACCATAGGACTACCACTATCCCCCTTGCAACTGTCAACTCCCCCCTCTTCCATGCCTGCACAGAACATATTGCGCGTCACTATAATGTTGTGTTTTTTGGGATATGCTTCTTTATAGTTCCGCTCACATTTCTGGAAAAAAAAACCAAGTGGAAGTTCAAGACATAGTGACAATATATTATTAATTAATGGAAGACACAAAATTCTGGCATGAAATATATATTGGACTTAGAAATAGTTTTACTTTGGCAAAGTCAACTTAGACAAGTTTAACTTGTACCATGTGAGAGTTCAAAGTTGTTTTACAGTAATATACTGTAATTTTAGGAAACATATTGAAGTTAGAAAGTATAATGCATACTTCAAGCAATGAGATACATGCCATCGTGACAGGATTCAATATTTTGACATAAATTATGTCATTATCAGGAATGAAAGTTCATCAAAGTTACTGCAGAAATCTATTACTGTGCAGTTACTTCAGTAATCCAGTGCTGCTATTATTACTGTTACTGTTACTGCTACTTATTCAGGGGCAGATCCAGGATCGTGTGAAAGAGGGGTCACAAAATCCTGGCCGGGTGGGCGTGTGCAGGGTTTTAACAAGCAATAAAACTGTTATTTGCGTGTATTTCGACTATCTTATGCTGTAGTTGTCGTCTGCAGTTTGTATGTAGACCCTATCCTATTTTTGGGCAAAATTTTACAGGCGGCGCACGTAATGTAAGAGGGGACGTACATATATTTTTGACGATATTAGAGGGGACGCCCGCCAGATGCGAACCCCTGGTATTACTACTACTACTACTGTTCTTACTACTACTACTACTACTATTACTATTATGTTTTCTTGGTGACTGCATTAACACACAAGGTCTCATCTCAACATGCTGTTTTCAGTAAGTCCCTTTCAGTTACTGAACTAATTCTGCTGCAACCGAATTACTGCAGTAACAGCAGCAGAATGATTTTTAATGGTCACTAATTGATATACAATTTGTAGAGCAATATTAATTTCGGTTTTATAGGCAGATTCAAAATTTAGAAAAAGGCAATGAATTCCACACCATAGTTGCAGCAACAATAAATGGTCAGTCTATAAGAAACCACTGTAGATATGCTCAATGAATAGTGTTTTTATCTTCTGACCAGTCGGTTAAATTAATAACTATAAAAACAGGGCCTTTTTCGTTAAGATGGAAGAGCATAGCATACTATTTTTTACCTAATGAAAATAAATTTACAAGAATAAATGTGAGGTGTCGTGACAAAATTAGTTTGTACAGCAAGTCATTTTGAGATATCCACAAAAATAGACAGAAAGTCCTAATTTTATAAAAATGAGATTTCTGTTTTGTTAATTACATTTTATATTACAAACATCCTGTTTATTTGCAATAAACATGCTTTTGAGCTACATTTTGCAAAGGTTATTTTTCAAAATCAATGGAAAACATGCAGGTAGTCAACAGTTGTTTATCTATAAATTTGATTTTCTCCAAAGTGTGTTTTCATACATGTATATTTTCTAATTATTTTTCTCTGGTAATTACTTAACCTATGAACTTAATTCAAAAACCAATATGAAGCTTATAATATCTTTCATCAGCATACCTGCCAACATTGCTTCGGCGAAAGCGGTAGCCCATCTCGTCGTCGACAAGTTGGATGAACAAAATGGAGCAGCGCCCTTTCGTCTTACCGCACTTTACTCCGATGAGCAAAAAACAGGTCATTTCGCACTGATTTCCGATATTCGGGAAATTTGGGCTAAAAATGCCTATTTGGGGGCAATTTCATATGTATTTTTATGTTTTTTGGTGGATTTCATAGTCTCCTTTGTGTACGTTTTTATTTTGCAATTACATTTAAAAAAGCTTTAGGATTTCCATGCAAAACAGTAGGCAGTAGGAAGGTCGAAAAAGCAGTAGCCTACCGCCAAAATCAGTAGGGTTGGCAGGTATGCATCAGAATAGAACAATAACACAATTTTGTTTTTTTTTGTTCTACAACAGAACTCATTTTGTGATGACATCTCACAAATAATATTAAATAATTAAAAAAAAAAGAAATAATAATAAAAGTTGGTTCATACCTGTCTTGAAACAACTGGAATAGCAGCTTGTTGAAGAACATGAGGATGACCTAAGCCAGTTCTTCCCCAACCAGTTAATATTCCTTTGTTGCCTGGCCTTAAATTACGTTTAGTACCGGATACTGTTGGCAGACATACAGGTCGTACACGTGCAGTAAATTCCATTGGATTCTCAAGTCTTAGAACAGCGATGTCACCCTCTAATGTGAATGGATTGTAGTTGTAATGGACAAAAATTTCAGTAACCTTTAAACATAAAAAAGGTAAAGTTAATCTTATATTTAATACTTGAATGTAAAGGAACATTGCTAAACTTCATAATTGCCTATTGCCAGCCACTATTTTGTAAAAATATTGCCAGCCACTATTTTGTATAAATAGTAAAAATATAAAAAACTTTATGCTTAAATTGTGAAAATTTCACAAAACCTGGAGAATTTCCTGGAGAAAACCAAAATCCGGCAGAAAATTGAATAATTCCTGGAGATTCCAGGACAATCCTGGAGACTTGGGAGCTCTGTGTTGATGGAATATTTTGGTGAAATACATTGTCATTTAAGTCTGAAAACTTGATTCTGGCTTAGTTTTGTGGTACTGCTTGGCCATCACTACATAAGGCAATCTCTTAGTCTTAGAGTGTACAGCATTCTGTCTTAAGCCAGGTTATACATCCCAATAGGTTAACATCTAATCTGGAAATTGTGACCCTTCATCTGAAGAGTAACGATGGGACCAAGGATGTCTATAGTTCAATACCATTTTTTTAAATGGGTATATTAAGTCCACCCAAAAACTGCGAGCAGCGGAGAAAGGTCTCTGACAGGGGATCTTGACCCTCCCACCCCTCTACCCTCCCCCTCAGATTTTGTGTGTCAAAACACTGAATAAATAAAATAAAAATAGGTTATAGGTTAAAAATAGCTTACATTGATGGATTGTATCCACTCTTGATCTCTCTCATGATTAACTCTGAAGTACTTTCCTACTTCAACTTTATATGTTGTATTTGCAAGATTTTGATGACTTGATCTGGAATACAACATGGAAATAATAAATATGGATTTAATATCTTTAATTTTTTTTATTACGCTAATATTATTATCTCCAAGTACAATAGCGATATCATAGTGCTAATTTGAATTATGATTGTTATGAATGCTATGATCTACATGTCTTGTACCATATTCTTTAGTTTTATAGGGTGGTCAAGCTTAAAGTTAGTCTACTTATTTGACCTCCTTTCACACTTCTAATTATAACAATACTGTATCTTATTTTTAATTAATCTGTTAATATGTTACATTTATACTTGTTATATTTACTCTTATGTAATAATTATTAGCTTGTTCATTTGAAGTGTGAAGAATATTGAAGAAAAGAAAAGAAAGAAATAAACTTTGTATTTTTTCTATCTTTTTTATTATACCATATTTATTTTATAAGACCTTGTGATAACGCGTGTATTTCTCATATAGAGTATTACTGTAAAGAATCTAATAATAACCCTGGTTATTATTCTTTGATTGTATTTATACAGTGGGTTACTATTAGAGTAGGGGGTTACTGTTACTACCTTTGAAAAAAAAATAACTCTGTTAACATGGTAGATAATGGTAGCAGCAACGTAGAGGTAGTTAACAGAGTTAATCCTATAAAACATCTTATAGGGATACTACCAAGGATATGGTCAGCAATACATAGGAAAATACAGCCATTATTTAGAATAAACCTTAAGGCATTAATAACATCAACAGGCAGGGTAATTATATACTACCTTACTAGGTAGTTCTTTGTGATGCTAGGTAGATCTCCATAGTAATTTAGTATGGTAGACCTACCTAGTCAGAGAGTGTTATTTTTTATAAAGGGAAGCATACATACTTGGAAATAAACTACAGTACAAAAGTAAACAAATTTTGTTCATTTAACTTTATCAATAAACTAAAAAAAAATGTCAACCTTCTTTTTCTTGGTAAGTATCAATGCAATAGCATTGTACAAATGCCTATCTTGAGCCTACAGTATCGCTTGAATAAAATATGTTAAGTGTGGTTTAATGATGATTTGCCATTTTGTTTATGATTATAATAGTAACCCCCATGGGTTTCTATTAGGGTAGGGGTTTGTAGATAAACGTTTAGGAGGTTATTTTTTTGTTTTTTTTTTATTGAAACTTTTTTTAAAAATTTTATATACACAGTATGACACAAAATTGAAAAGGAAAAATAATACATTAAATGATATTAAAGGAGGGGTTACTAATTGAGTAGAGGTTGCTGATAGAGTACAATTAAACTTGTCTAATACCCTATTCAGACTAGCATCGAATATATCGCATCGCGATCGGTTGTGATGCAATCGGTGGTAATCCAATTCCCGTTCACAACCATCGCAAATTTCAAACGCATTTATACACACACTTTACTTTGTAACAGTTCATCACAGAATGTGTTGTCATAGTTCATTCGGTGATAGAGGGTTTCCTCACTTCAGCCATCCAGCCAATCAATGCCTGTGGAATTTGTTGCGATCGGATTCCATGGTAATCGGGAGTAATAAAGATTGTAACAACCAATCGCAACCAGTAACAATTGCAATATCGATTACAATCGATTACTATTTGTGAGCATTCACACACGATTTTACATAGCGATTAGGTGCGATTGGTTGTCGCAATTGCTACAACCGATCGCAAAGCGATGCTAGTCTGAATGGGGTATAAGTCAAATCCAAACTGAATTGAAAAATATTTGACATAGAAAATATTTGAATTAGAGGTTGTAATGTAATAAAAAACACCAAAATTAATCATTGTGAGTAACTTAGAAGCCTTGGCAATAAGCACTATATAAATGTCACATAAAATAAATTTGACATAGGAAAATTTTGATTTAGGCAAAGTCGACTTAGGCAAGTTTAACTGTAGTTGGTCACTAATATAGTAGTGAGTTACTAATAGAGTTGTGATTTAATATTAGAAGCTCTATAAATACATATTAATACTAATACTTACCTTTCTCTAACACAGTGAGCTGCAGTTAGCACCAAAGTTTCGGTGAGAATCGAAGCACCACAAATGAGACGTCTTTTTCCATGTGTGTATTGGTAAAGAGCTGCATGCCATGGCCACTGGCCAGCTATTGTATCATTTCCTCCAACAACGTATGCTTGCTTATCACCAGAAGCTTTCCCACAAACTGAAAAAAAAAATAAGGAAGATATTAAGTTTAAGCATTACCTTATTTTTCGGCGACATCCGAGATGGTTTTGCCAAAATGGTCAGTCACTCACTGCATCACTTTGATCTTCAAAATAGTGTCTCTTGTGATGGTTTTGGGAAATAATTGGTTGTCTTCCTTCGTTTTGAGATTGGAGGTTTTGATTTAACCTTTGTCCTGAAGCAATGATCAGCAAATTGTGGTCTTCTTGTTGCAAGAGTCGATGCAATTGAAGGAATGTTCTTGAAAATCTGTTTCTTTAATAGGCAGATAGCCATTTCAAATGGTTAAATGATCCATTAACACACCACCAACATAGTGAATAATACAGTATACTTGAAGTACCCAAACCAAGTAATGAATTCAAAAGGATTTTCTCCTATGGGAGGCACACTCTGAAATACTAGATCCCTATTACCCATACTTTTAAAATGCTACCATAAAGTAAAGGTAAGTTTCTTGTATTGTAAGCCCAGTTCCTCAATGATGAAAAATGTTAGTCATGGTCTCTGGAATATGATGATAAATAAATAATTCACTTACTCAGAGACAGAAATTGTAGACATACAACGTTTCGGCTCCTTCCACTAAGGGCCTTGATCACGTGAATGGTGGAATGCCGTCAGGTGACGCTCAGGTAAAACTATTGTATTGGCAAAGAAGAACAGTGGTATTCCCGTAAGGTCAAGGAGGCGCTTCATATCAAGATCAACAAGCCTCCCCTCAACCGCGACCAAGCTCCCCCCGATTTACGATAGAGTTTTACCTGAACGTCACCTGACGGCATTCCACAATGTTTGTTATTTTTGTAATTTGCATATAGTTTTTCAAGTTTCTTTACCTTGTAAAGCTTACTTTACCAAATTTGGGTACTATCATATCAAAAATATTTAAAAATTATGAATCTCCATTTTTTCAGGATCAAAGATTAAGGTGCTGCAAGATTTGAAAGCTGAAGAAACTAGGTGGTCTGAAAATCTTTTAACATGTGAATGTCTTTTAACATCTGAAGGAAATGCCAGGTCCAAAGGAATTGTGAAGTCTGGTTTGCACATCGGACCGGAGTTTGAAGGTATGGTTTTTCCAAGGAATTGCATTGTCATCGTTTAAAATAGATAACATTCAACCACCCCAAGTGTAATAAATGAGTTTCAAAATATAAATATAAAAAAACCCTGGTGAACTAAGGTTGAAATTTCACTGCAGTGTGAAAAGATATCTTATTGCTGGAATTTTTATGAGTAAAAAAAAAAAACCCTGTCAGAACCAAACCTCGAACCAGCAAACCGTGTATCTATGATATCAATAATTGACGTAGCATGTGTCTTCATTTATTAATGCATTAATACATGCTCAGTATTATTTTGTAGACCTTTTTTTTAAATTTAGCACTTTCACAAATTTATAAAACATCACTGGTTATAGAATTGTAATTTGGTGGTCAATAAGGGTTTCATATGATGCTCTACTGGTGTTTTTTATTTCAGTCATCAGCGATATGCATCTATACCACATTTAGTGTGACATTTTACAGATTGTTTCTTTTTTAATAGAGACAAGTACTGCTCCTCAGATAAAACAGGAAGAGGTTGAAGATGAAAAAATTGATGAAGTAGGGATTGACCAAAATGAAGATAATGGAATTGGTAAGAAACTATGCTGATTGAAGTAATAAAAAATCTCCCAGTTTTCCACTCAAATACAAGCGCGGATCCAAGGGTTGGGGGGGGGGGGGCAACGGACCTGGGCCACCCCTTTTGAAACCAAAAAATATATATTTTTGTACAATTTTGAATAAAACGGGCAACTATGCCCACCAGGATCTGGAAGTGGGCTCCCCCTTTCAGTGGATCCTGGATCTGCCCCTGCAAATATAACTATTTCAAATACAGTAAATGCATTATTACAAACATGGAGGAAATAAATTAGTCCCCCATGATTGCACTACCAAGAAATTTTATGACATTTTAGTCACCTGATAATTTATATGTAACTTGTTGCCAGGGTGATCATACATATACAGTCAAAACTGCCCAAGTTGGATTCAAATGGTATTGAAAAAACTTTTAGAGATTATTAACTAATGGGAAACTCATCAGTCTGGCATAAAACGTAAATTCAACCTATAAATTATTTGACTTATGCAAGTTTAACTGCACATAAGATTTTTATTTATTTAAAAACTGAGATTAATACTATTGTCATTACAGGAAATAATGGAAATGTTGAAAGTGCAATTGATGAAAGGTTGTCAAGAGAAAGAAAAATGTGAGAACAATTTATATTTAAGTTGAAAAAAACAGTTGCATATCATACCAATGTATTCCATTTCTTAGTAATTAATCTTTCTACCAATATTTGATCTTGCTTAAAAGACAATCTGTTTTAATCACGTGCCTCTTTAGTTTTTATTCACTTTTTAAATTGTTTAATTTTTAGCCCACTACTGTCTGCTCTTGTTATGTTTGCTTGGCATTTTGTGGATTGTAATAATAGTTATTCTCTGTGGTTAGAAATTTGATTTTGAGATGGAGTTCTTTGTATGTGTAAGGAAGAGGATTATAAAAATGCATATGTATAGAATAGAATTAATCGGTTACCAATTAATCATATAACTTACATGTACATTCCTATTAGTTGATAAATTTTACCCTACATTTTTAAAAATAAGTATAGGTTAATTTTAAATTAATCACCTCACTGGCTTATCGCATTAAATGTTTATAAAAGATAGGAATATAATGTACAGTTAAGAGATCATGTGGAAACCAACATAATGTACATACTGGCACAATTACCTTGGTCAAGTTCTTAAACCATTTATTGCAGAGTTTAATATTTTTGCCACAATAACAAGTAACTGTATTATCACTCATGTTTATTTTCATGTCCGTTAAATTTAGAGCTACAAAATGTTTGTCTTGAGAGATATATTTCAAATTTCAAACTTTATAACATTATTCATCAAAAATATGATCCCAACACTTAATTTAGTACTGGTAAAAATGGGCAAAATCTTTTACATACTTGTGAAAATAAGCACCATTAATGAAGTACACTTGAGTGTGTCTGACTGTTTAGTATTTACTGACAAATAAAAATTTCTTACTTTTGTAGAATGACTGATAAAGAGAGAATACAGATTCTGGAACAAGAAATAGCTAACCTGAGAAAAAGGGTAGAGGCTCTAGAGCAAGCTACTAGACAAGAAGGGCATCTAGGTGACAATGAGCCCACTTACAATGGGTACACTATTAAGCAATTAAATGACTTTGTAAGACCTTCAGATTCATTAGCAGCAAGTGTTGGGATTCTTGCAAGGAGACTCTTCACCACAAGTGAATTGAAGTCTTGTTCAGTTACTGGTAAAAAAAGCGTTAAAAGTGGGAACAAGCCTCGGCCACCACTCAATCAAGAACGGTTAGCCATTTTTTTCGATATCATTCGTGGAGTTTCTGGTGTTTCTAGGAAGGAAATTATTGACAAATTACAAAATACGATGAAGGTAGTTAGGAAAAAATCACAGCAAAACCCCACCATGTTGTAGAAAAATTGAAAATTGAGTTATTATTAAAACCATATTACACTGTTCGCAGGCTTTAAAATGAGGGGTCAATTGTCAAAATTTGACATCTATAAGTGAAGTTATTGTACAAAATATACATCAAATTTCTTTGTATTTGTTTATATTTTCTGTTGTTTATTTGCTTATTTCTCAATAACTTCCTTTGTGACAACTTGATGGTTTTGCCATGACCAGCCTCGCTTGCTATTTCCTATTGTATATATCAAAATTGTGGGATAAGTTTATGTAACGCATAATACAGGTTTCTTGATAATTTTATGTACTTAGCGAAGAAATTTGGAAATGTGAATATATAAAAAATGCCGACCCTGATTTTCAAAATTTTGTTTTGGTCCCACTTGGGCAACTTTTTTAGGCTTCACCACTAGACCTAGCATTTTCCTGCTAAATCAGGTGACAGCGGCTTGGAGGCTGCCCTAATCAACTATAACAAATCATCGTATTAACAATAACCATATAAATATGAGGCTTTCCTACAAGGAAAACTCAGAGCACAATAAAATCATTGGTAAAATGTCTTTTTTCTGCATAATAAAGATCAACTCATTAACACTTGAACCTCCTAGGAACCCTTACTACACCATTTCTGGCTGGGAAGAAGCAACTGTAAATAAAGAGCCTTGCTCAAGGACACAAACAAATGGAAAGCATCAAACTCATGACCTCTCGATTGGAAGCACAACGCACCACATGCTTCCACAAAAAATAAAGGCTTACCTGGTTTGCATGTTGGTGTTTGTCCACTCCACTCCCCATTAGAACAGGTCATCTGTGACGATCCATAGAGTTTATATAAATTTGATATACATCTGTACATTAATTGTGTTCCAGCCATCATGTAACCCTCTGGAAGCAGGTTGATCTCTTCATCTTCTTCTGGTTCAGGCTCCACAATTCCTTCTACACTTGGAGCTACACTATCGCTTTCACTAGTTGTTGAGCTTTCAGACTGCTGCGATGAGAAGGAGCTGTATGTTAGCCGGATACGGTCAAAGCTATATTCAATTCAATAAGACAGTAGATCAGATGAACAATGTATATATTGATACAATAACAAAATTCCAGACTGCTGCAATGATAATAAGCTGTATATTAGCAGACACGGTGGAATTCAACGAATAAAACATAATAGATCAAGTGAACAATGTATTTATTGATATATTAAATTTTAAGTGAGATTGGCCTGTAACAGCTGGCCCTCCTTACAAACCAACACATAATACTTATTAAATATTTGAAAAATATACTTTCAGGGCTCGGTTTAGAAGGTTGGGGAGGGAGAATTTACAAGCTTATCCCCCTGAAAAAAAGATGATTAAAAAAAAACCAGTTTACAGCCATAAAAGAAACTTTTAAGACTAGGTCTGTGTGATATAGTAACAATTTATGCCTACCTCCTTTGTTTAACAGAAGACAATGCAAGCGGTGAAATCATAACCTGACGGACACTGTAGTTTGGCAAACCAGGATCCTGACAAGCAGTTTCTGTAAATATCAAAGTTAGAGTCAATTGATGAATGTTTAATGAATGAATGATAATTAAGTACACTAGCAATGCCTGTATTGTTTAAGGTTGTACTACTGGAATTAAATTATTTTCTCAGAAATGTAAATGCTTTCTGTGTAAAGTGATGAGCAAAGTGTTGATCCCAAAAATATTAAAGTACAATGTTAATATGAAGTAGGAACAACACTTTGAAAAAAAATAACTATAAAAAAACTATCATATCAAGGGATACTACCAAGGGTAATTATATACATACTACATTACTATGTTGTTCTCTGTGGTACTAGGTAGATCTCCCTAGTAATTTAACATGGTAGATTTACCTAGTCAGAGGGTGTTATTTGTTTCAAAGGGAATATGGGTAAAATCACTCAAGATTCATTAAGTATATCATATTTGTTACCATTGGTGCAATGTTTTGTTTTTTCGTTTTTGTTTTTGTTTTTTTTTTTTGGGGGGGGAGGGGGGGGTTTTGTTTTTTTTTCAAATCAATAATCATTCCAAACCAACTTTGGTTCTAATGTTTGACTACCTTAAATCTTACCTGGAACACACTCCAGAAGGCACTTGTTTAGCAGGCCCTAGCATCATCACCATTAACAATCTTAAAAGAAAGCTTTACCTGAACACAAGTGGGTTGTTCACCACTCTACAATCCAGTTGTTGCAGACCCTAATATCATCAGCATTAACAATCCTGAAAGAAAGCCTTACCTGGAACACATGTGGGTTGTTCACCACTCCACAATCCAGTTGTTAAGCAGACCCTAGTATCATCACCATTAACAATCTTGAAGGAATCACTACATATAAATGAGATAATGTCACCAGCATGGAATGTCTGTACGGTAGATCCTGGAACACGAATTGCATTGGACACAAATCCTGGATCAGGGCAGGATACATCTTTGACTGTGGATGAAAAATATATTCAAAATAAAATGCTCACTCCTGAAAATGATCACATTTATTGATCAAAATGTGGACTAGGTCAACAGTTTTTTTTCATAACTACATATAAGGCATATCACAGCAAAAGCACCGAGTTGTAGAGAAATACAAAGTTGAGATTTTGTTAAAACTAAATTACACTTTACGTAAGTTTTAACATGAGTGGTCAATTACCAAAATCGGACATCTATAACTGACGATATTGGGAAAAACGTACAATTTCCTTTGTATTTCTTTATATTTCCTGTTGTTTATTTGCTTAATTTTCAATAACTTCCTGTGCGACAACATTTTTCCACATATACATATGCACAGTTTTAACTATAAATTTCTTTAATGTGCATGCTCATGAAAAAAAAAATTGTAATTCGTGTGAATAAATTTGCATAGTGGAAAACAATCTTTGATTGACTACTCACAAAATCTGTTTCAGAGATACGATTAAAGTAATTGTTTTAAGTACAAAAGCAAGAGAGTTTTTCTACAGGGTTGGTGAAAAATGGCAAAGTACTTTTTGAAGGCCTAATTCATGTTCCAAAAATAAGCTGATACATTTTTTTAAATAAAATTCTACCTACCACATTGAGGAACAGTACCAGACCATTCACCAGTATACTGACAAACTCTTGCCTCGGGAGTTTGCTCAAAAACAAAATTGTCTTCACATGTGTAAGTTACAACTCCTTGGTAAGTGAAGTTTGTTGCACTTAAATATCCATGTTCTGAAATCTCTGGCATACCACAGTTGACTGGGTCTAATAAAAATTATACCAATTAGGTTAATATCCTAGAAAACCAGAAATATTAGGAGCTGAGAACAACAAAAAATCACTATATATTAGGGAACCACAAAATGGGCAAGAACAAATAGATGGAAACGTTAATGAGCACCAGTAGGGGCGCCAGGAATTCCCCGACGGCAGGGCAAAGCCTCCGACAGGGGGGGCACGGGTCCCCGACAAGATTAATTATTAATAATTTTGAGGTGGGCGTGTTCCCGGTTCCCAGTCTGACGAGCAAAAAAAAAACGTTATATGCCGTATTTTGCGTGCTTTTTAGCCCGTTTTGGTGATGGGGCTTCGTCTTTCGTCTTTCCCTTGATATTTTGGTGTTGGGGATTCGTCTGTCCCCCGACGAAACCTTAATTTTCTCCCCGACGGGGGGGGGGGGGGGGGGGGGGAAAGGTTTTTCTTCCCC
>JAOTQE010054914.1:0-20089 GCA_025631205.1 Nesometra sesokonis
TAATAATAATAATAATAACAATAATAATAATAATAATAATAATAATAATAATAATAATAATAATAATAATAATAATAATAATAATCATAATAATAATAATAATCATGATCATAATAATAATCATAATAATAATCTTAATAATCATCATAATAATAATCATATCCATCTTTCCGATGAGATGTTACGCCGTGTAGGCCTACAACATGCACGTTAAAAAACGCAATACACTCGTCAGAAAAGTAGGGAATTGTCTACCCGACAGACTGACGGCCTGGTCACTTAACAAATTGGATGACCGAAATAAACCCAAACATGAATACTGCTTGATAAAATTCAGACCACTGAAGTATATCATGTTTTAAACGTAATGGGGACTGAACGACCCAATAACCGACTGAGCAACAAATAAAAATAGACCTTTTCGGGAATTGTACAATCGGTTGAATGCGCTATGTCGATTCGGCTAAGAAATCCTATTGCAAATCTTGGATGGATTATGAGGATACTTCCAAAATATTTGTTAAATAAAAAGTCCAAGGAGCACGGGACGTCCATGAACGTGCTAATTTTCTTAAAATTGTATTTTGGAATCATTTTAATCATTTTGCTCTATATTAATTAAGTAATCACGATGTAGGACTAATTCGATCAATGGAGAGTAGGCCTAACAATTCCTCAAAAGTCTGGAAATGCATTTCGACCCTTGATCTTAATTCGTCACAGACCATCTATGACATGCAAATATAAATGAGGAAAAAATTCAACTATGAGTGGATTCAACTTTCTATATCTGTTGATTAAACCAGGGAGGTGTAAAAAATAATATTTTTTACACCTCCCTGATTAAACCGCTTTTGACTAGGTCGTTAAGTTGGAATGTTTTTTTTTAGTTTGAGATTGACATTCATAATGAGAGGATCACAAAAAATGTATCATAGAATTAAACATCAATTAGTAGCTTCCCTTTTCAACCACAGTTATAACTGAATTCAAATTGGAATAAAGGGCTGCATTATATTAATTTTAGTGTTTAAAGTCAATCAAGTGTAAAGATCTGAGAACAAAGTTTCCAGATTAGGAGTGTTCCGTGACACAACACATGAACGCTCCTTTACTTGAAAATTCTTCTCTCTCACATTATTAGACAATAAATAGCGCCGCCAATTTGATATACACGATGTGCCACCCGACGCTGTTTTTTGATCCAAAAAGTGTATCCTACGACCGATTATCATTAAATCACCGATTTTAATGTAAATTTCAGTATCAGCTAACATGGACAAGTCTTTAGACGAAATTATACAGTCAAAACGTTCTTTTGGTCAAAACAAACAAAATGTTGGAGGTCGAGGAAGGTGAAAAATGGGAATTAAGTTAAAGGCTAGCCTAGTCCTAGGCCATGGTCCAAGCCTCTTCTTTTCTAACTGGTTCAAAATCACTTACCGCCCGCATGCGTGCGTGGCTGAGTGAGAGTGGTGTGCCTAGGCCTACCGACGGTACCGGCCTAGCCGTGACTTGGACTGAATTACACTTGGACAGTCTATGGTGTATCATGCCTTCTTTTGGCTAGACCAAGTAGATTCATTTAAAAACAAAACTCAAGGTCTAGCCTAAATGGATCATTTTTGACAAAATTAATTAGGGACCTTTTTTAGGGGTGTTTTCGTCTAGGTAGGCCCTACATACTACCAAGGCCTAGGCCCCTATTTTAGGGTTTAGATCGTTTTCGGCCGCCGACGTAATCGGCCGCCACCAATAAAAAATGGAACGCCGTTAGTGCTGTTCGATTTCAACTCAATTTACTTTGCGTTTATCAATAATAATCCGTATCCCAAGTTCTTTTTTTATTGATAGATATCGTAATAATAATGTAATCATGTTGTTAAATGAATGAATGAACAGGTCCATCCTGCCTACCTTACTTTAAAATACGATCATAATCTTTTTATGCCTAGGCTAGGCCTAGGTAGGCTAGGGCCTAGGCTGGCCTTAAGCTAGGCCTAGTTTCTTTGCTCAGAATTGTTAAAATTATTGATAAAGTACAATTCAATCAACAATAATTTGGTCTTCAAAGTTAAATAATTTAAAGTTATAAAATAAATATTCGTACATTTTACCAACTATCCACATATTGGCTTGAAATTTAACAAGTTGAATATGGCGTTCCATACAAATTGTCAGCGGCCAATTACGTCGGCGGCCGAAAACGATCTACCCCTATTTTAGTTTCAATTTTCTCTCACCACAACTCTTTCTAGCCTAGGCCGTCTAGCGCTAGCAAGGACTAGGCCTAGGCTAGTTACATTTTCTTCAAGTTTACAAACAGTGATGTCACCAGTGAGTTGTTTTTTAGTAAAAAATATTTAGTATTTGCAAAATTTCATTTGGTTCACTAGAAAGTATTTGATTTTATAAAAAGTAAGCAAGTGCTTGTATTTCAATGAGCTCTGGCTCTGTGCCATCTTTCTGAATTATTTTTTTTATTTATTTATTTTTTTTAAATCTCGGCGTATTGTCAACATCATCAGGTGGCTGGGTAAAAACTTTTGATTGTAGCCAGCCTGCTGCAATTGCTTTCATATGCCAATCCAAGTCTCCATAGGAGCTAAATTTGGTTCAGTTGAATTTGCAGGTTCAATTCTCTATCATGGAAGGTTTTTTTAATTGAATAAAAAATATTCATCTTTTTTATTTCCTGCCAAAACCCTGGTCATTTATTAAGGATACCTGGATATAGGTAAGACGCTTAACTTGTAATCAGAAGTGAATTCATCTAAAACTAAGTAATAAATAATAATAACCTGCCCCAGGTTGCTTTTTGTATACTGGCATTTTAGTACTACATTATTTAAGATGGGGAGTGATGTACAGTACCTTAGTTGTCAACATGCTTGCTTTCCAGCGTTAAAATTTTGGCGAGAATCCATTCCCGCAAGGATTCTCCTAAAACTCATATGTTGAGAATCATCTTGGATTCTTAGCTCAAAAACGTACCACTATCCACATTTCTATGATTTTCATAGCAGAATTTGTACAGTACATGCACGAACGTGTATTTTTCTGATGGGTGCTGTCATTGTATCTTATCACGTTGATCATGTTGATGTTGAAAACTCATTCAATGCAATAGTTCTCCTAACCAGTGATGAGGATCTTTTTTTAGAACTACTGATAGTATACTATTAAAGACACGTACACAAATAAATTAAACAAACATTTTTTTTGTGAAAATATAATGTTAGAAGAAATATACAAGTAAACAACTGAACAAAAACATGAGATTCTGGGATTCTCGCCAATTATTTTTGCGAGAAAAATTGAAACTAATTCCTGTGATTTTGAAGGAAATTCTATCACTGCTTTCTAATCCCGATGTCCATGGTTCCAACACCCCAGGTTCCCCCCTGGTTCTTTCCCATGAACAAACCATGCTACTTCCTAAGCTGAGGCTTGGTTTAGAATGCATTACATAATTCTTATTCAGTATAAGGGGCAAGAAGTCATCTGTAAATTGTGCTAATTTTTGGTACATGTAAGGACATTTTCCAATTTATTGGAAAGTCTTGGCCTCATACTGTACCATCATTAATTTTGATCAAGTAAATAAAGATTAGCATAATAAAATAATACAGTGATTATGTATTGTTGTTTATTACATTTTTATTTGATATTGCTTTTTTATTTATCATTATTTAGGGGGAAGTCACAAGGATTCCAGCGTGGTGGTTTTCAAAGTAGAGGATCGCATCGTGGCGGATTCACACGTGGGAGAGGTGGTGGTAGAGGAGTAATCGGCAAAACCCGCGGTGGTGCTGGAAGAGGACAAAATACAATGGGACGTTTGAATTTAACAACTTTTAGATCACCGCAAAATGTTTCTACACAAATTACAGATGCAAGAGACAAACTAAACCTCAAAGCACGACAGACAGATGCAAGAGTCAAATTAATTAAAAAGGCACACTCAATGGATGCTAGGCAAAAGTTGCAGGCTAAGCGAAAAAGCAATGAGGGGACTACAGCACCATCTAAACCTAATGTCAGTGTTAATACATCACAGGTACAGTAGGATATGTCTTACAGTAGTTATAGCCTTCAGGAATCCATAGCCATCATAAATAGCCAAAGGGACCGTGAACCACATCAGAACAATAGCACACATTCTAAGTCCACTTGGAGAAAACAAGTCTTTTAATATACCACTAAAGAATTCAAGTAGAGGGTTACCCCAGTGTGGTGGTCTACAAATGACCCTCATCATAAACATACAAGAGAGTGCTAGGTATGGTAATGTATGGAAGGCCGAAATGCAAGTAGTAGTAATCCATGATTATTAAACTAGTGCTTCTAACTTGATGAAATCGCCTTTCTTTGAAGGAAGGTGCATTCATTTATTAACTACAGTTAAACTTGCCTGAGACAGCGTTGCCTAAGTCAAATTATTTTGATTAAGTCAAACTTATTTTTCATGCCAGAATAATGTGTTTTCAATTAATTAACAATCTATAAATATTTTTTCCAGTGTGCCATTTTGGATTTTATAGGCTAATATATAGAGTGCCCCATGTGTTGATTTGTTTACTTTGAAATTTCAATGCATAATTTGTTTCTTTTCTTGTGAACCGATAGCCTGCCAAGTGGGTAAAACCTTTGACTTGTAACCTGAAATTAAATTCAGGTTAAATCATTAAATGAATGAAATTAAATTTATGTTAAATTATTAAATGAAATCAATTATTATTATTAATTCTTCTTTAATTCTTTATTCTTTTCAATTCTTTTTCAGTACTATACAGAAACTTATTTTTAATTTAAATAAGCATGCGCCCTCTAATTTTTTGACTGTTTACTTCTAAACGCTGTTCTGTCGTCTTATAATTAGCAGTGTGTGTATTAAGCAGTTGACTTATGACTTCAAGTAAATTTATGCGTGGCTTTAATTTCCCTGCAGGAAGCACCCTCTAACTTTCCCGAATTAAATCAAAAGTGATCCATTACTTTTAAGAGCAACTCCGGATTTAAAATATGGATAAATCTATAGAACAATTTGTTGTGGTCTAACACATACTTTTCACAACATTTGGAAAATGAGGTATTGCCAAAACATGTGTTGTAAATCAAAAGTGGGTCTATTACTCAAATTACAGTGTTTAAGAATAGGTAAATTAAATATTTTGAAAGGGTTGTGCTTAAAAACTAAAATCACATTACAAATACTTTAAATCACATAAATGGAAAGATCAGTCAAATTCACATTAGAACAGGTAAATTTTATTTGATACAGTTTTCAGACACAAACCAATTCCATAATTTTACTAAAATTTCCTAAAGACTCACTTTGGAAAGTGCTTTCCTTCATTATCTTATTGTCAAAATGTTGTGAAATTTTGTCTTATTAGGTCACAGCTAATTGTTCTCTAAAGTAAACATCCCTAGAAATTTAAATCACAAAATTCTCCTTTAATTTATCAGAAAGGTGGCTCTACAGCTCCATCTGGTCTGAGCTAAATTTATAGGCCATCAACAACTAATATTAATAAGCTTTATTTTTTACACTAGATCAAGATCCTAGTGCTCAGACTCATACTTGAACACTTTCTTAAAACCAACACATAAATAATATTTAGTAACAATAAAAAAGTTAAAAAATATACAGTACGGTGTTCTCCAAATTATGGTTTTAGCCATCAAATTTACCAGTAAAATTACAATTAACCACTAAAAAATTTTTTAGTTAAAAAATAAATATGACATAATTTTGATTCTCATTTTTGCCCTCCTTTTGCCCTACTCTATAATATTACAGACAATACAGGAATGCTCATAGAGGCCTATGTAAATATTTGTGGTAGGGCCAAGACCAACCCAAAAACCCATGCCCGACAAAAGTCATATTTTTTGGACAATTTACCAGTACTGTATACATTTTTCAATTGGGACAACACTGGTACTTCATTCAAAATAAATAATTGCCAAATTCACTGTTCAGTAGATAAGAGGGTTTTTTTTAGTGAAACTTTGTTATAATGGAAAAAAACTTAAAACATATTAATGTTAATGAATACATAAAATTAAAATTATATGTTTATTTTTACATTTAGATGCTTGTTCCATCAGTAACCATTTCAAATCCACAAGCACGAAAGCGGAAATTAACAGAAGGGGGCGTTGTACAGACAAAATCGGGTAGTATACAGGTAACACGGAAACAACAAGCCACGCCATCAAAGATTACGCAAAAATTTATGGGAAAACAAAAGATGGATGTTGGAAAAATGTTGATAACAACTTCAAATAACAGTGTTAGTAGCCGGGTAAGTTTTCAGCCTATGTTAGGTGGTAGTATGCATTTACTATGTTCACACTAGCATTTCACATTCACATTTGTCTAAAATGAAAATGAAAATCCAAACAAAATATCTTAATCCTGGCCAACATTTTGTCCATGTTTAGCCAGACATGCCTATCTAGTATAAGCAACCATTGGCGGGCAAGATAAATCTTGATACAGATTATAAACCCTAGTCTATGTGACATCCCTGCTATATAAGGGTTTTCTCGACTGTCTTGCAGCATCTGTAAGTCTTCTATGTGACATCCCCGACATCAGGGTACTATCTTGATCTTGTCCTTCTGTTTGTTGTCAATTTCAACCACTATAGGGGTGGCATAGTGGTTCACAAAAACTAAACTTACTTTAGGGTCAATTTGTTTCCTAGCCAAGCTTGCTAAACATCGGCAATTTTTATTTATTTACTGTTTTTTGGCACCTATAATTTCTTTAGCAAAATTTTTAAAAATGATATTCGATAAAAATGGCTTCAAAATGGACAGTTATCAGATTTTTATTTTGCCAATTTGGCAAAAGATGTCACTTTTGTTTTAGCCAAATGAGTGAGTTGGTCCTGTTTAGATCCATCCTACTACAGTAGGATCTTGTATACTAATTCTTAAAGTATGTTGCTGCTTCATATAAGTTAAACTATTCATGGATAGCATTTATGAAATTCTTAAAGAAAAATTTTGAATTAGACACCATTTCTAGCCCTCGCCAAAATATGCCGTCTGTAGTACCCAGGCTAGGCCTTAGGTTTGGCTTGCAAATGCAAATTTTCTTTTCCCCGACGAAAGTGGTCAATCTTCCCTGACGGGGGGCCCTTGCCCTCCCCGGCCCCCCCGCTGGCTCCACCACTGCAAATGGCAGCACATGTACAGTACTGTACAATATAATATTATCCTTTTAACCATTTTGTTTCTTTTTATTTTTTTACAAATTTGGCAAACAAATTTTTAGTATGGCAATAGGCTAATAAACTGCCTTAGGCCAATCTGGTGAAAAAAAATGTGAACTACTGTATGCGTTGTTGTAGTTATCCTTTGCACACTGAGCAATTTTTACTGCTAATGCAGTGAATGCAATTTTGAAAAGTCAGGCTATAATGTTAATTCATCTAGAATTCATTCATGAAATAAGTCCACAGTAGAAATTCCCCGAACACATTGCAACTGCAACAGGAACTATTTTGGTGTTTTTAGTGAGTACACTTGTCTTGTATTCCCTCATGTAATAAGTTGGGAAATTGGTTATCACCAGTTTTATTGAACCCAGCATTAATACCGGGTACCACCCATGAGGTGTCGTGACAAAATGAGTCGTTTTGTACGCCAGGTCATTTTGAGATATTCACAAAAATACACAGAAGGTCATAATTTCACAAAAATGAGATTCCTGTTGATTTGTTAAGTTCAGTAATTAAATTTTATGATTACAGACTTCTTGTTTATGTTTATTTACAATAAACATGTTTTTGAACTAAATTTTGTAAAGGCTGTTTTTCAAAATCAATAGAAAAACATACAGAAAGTCAACAGTTGTTTATCTTTGAAGTCAATTTTCTCCAAAGTGTGTTTTCATACAACTATGTTTCAAAATGATTTTTCTCTGGTTATACCGAAGCTAAAAACATTATTTAAAAACCAATTTAAAGCTTATAATCTCTTCTATCGAAATACAATAGTAACTCAATTTTGGTTTTCTATACAACACGACTCATTTTGTTGTGACACCTCACATTTACAACAAGATAAACTCCTGGCTTATAAGAACAGTTTCATAGTAACAGAAATAATGCAGGCAATGCATGTTCTTTGTATAATTTTGCTTAATTTTATGTGCTAACATGGAGTTCAAAGTGAGACCTTTTCAACATGCATCTTTGGTGTATCCCTTGAGTCTAATGAGCTGTGCTAACATGGATTTCTTCATGGTTTTTTATGAAAACCAAAGTTATTTGTTTTGGAATTCCTACGCAGCAGTTCTCCGGATTTGGATCTTTGATGTGTGCAAACTCAGGAGTTACAGTATGCTTGGCAGCATGAAAATGGGTGTTATTTAGGACTGTACCTAGGATTTAAAATTGGTGGGTGCAAAAGCAAGCCATATCTTCTTGGAATTGGTGTATCCCTTGAGTCTAATGAGCTGTGCTAACATGGAGTTCAAAGTGAGACCTTTTCAACAAGCATCTTTGGTGTATCCCTTGAGTCTAATGAGCTGTGCTAACATGGAGTTCAAAGTGAGACCTTTTCAACAAGCATCTTTGGTGTATCCCTTGAGTCTAATGAGCTGTGCTAACATGGAGTTCAAAGTGAGACCTTTTCAACATGCATCTTTGGTGTATCCCCTGAGTCTATTGAGCAAGTACACCAGGTCAAATCCAGTTTTTTGGTTTTTTATGAAAACCAAAGTTATTTGTTTTGGAATTCCTACGCAGCAGTTCTCCGGATTTGGATCTTTGATGTGTGCAAACTCAGGAGTTACAGTATGCTTGGCAGCATGAAAATGGGTGTTATTTAGGACTGTACCTAGGATTTAAAATTGGTGGGTGCAAAAGCAAGCCATATCTTCTTGGAATTTGACAAGCAAAAACAAGATGTACCCAGGCCCCCTCCCTTCGAAAGACAATATTGACCCTTTTTCCCTTTGAGTGGTGGAGGGTTACTCATTCATTCCACACAACTTCGGTATGGGTCTGCTATTTACTTATAGCCATAGTTTTGAACTATCCCTCAGGATGTAAATCCCTTAATGGGATTTAGAGGGTAATCCCTGATACCATGTAAATTTTACCGTCTATTTTATTTTTTATTTCTTAATGTTATAACACTTTACTTGGCAATTATTAAGCCTGATGTTTTTTGTGTCTTGTATATTTTTGTATGGTATCGAAATAAATCAAATCAAATGCCATTCCAGTGGGTTCTATCTCAGTTTTTGTAAACATTATATTAAGTTCCTTAAGTCGTACCTGGCACACACTCAAAATTAAGCCTGGCTAAGCCTCATTAAGAATGAACAGTTTTTTTTAATTGAAAATTAATATTAAGCACTCAAAATTCAATATCTTATTGTTATTTGAAGCACTCTTAGTTCAATATCTTTATTGTTATTTTTAAACTTGCCTTTGCATAAAAACATAACTGCATGGTTCAGCGAATCAAGTACTGTATACATTGTAATTTTGTTTGTTTAGACCTAGAAGATTTCAGTTATACAAATATTTGAACACATTTTTAACATCATGTCCAGTTACAGTGCACTTTATGTTTAAAGCTTAATACTTCACCATTTTTAGTTAAGTTTAGGAGTATGTAAATTTAAAATTAGAAGTTCATTGAGTTACGTAAAATCAAAGTACCCCTGTACACTAAAAATTATTGATTTCTAGACACTAACCCAGTATAAGAATAAGTTATACCCAGCCAGGCGCCATTCCAGTACTAAGACATGGTTTTGGGATTGGTAATAGCCCTGCCGGACACCATAGCAGAATTTCTAGGTTTGGGTCAGTGTAAAATTATTGTGTATTATTAATACAATCCTGCATTATACAGAGTGTATTTTTCTACTAAACATGTATGTTTTTTATTAAGATTCCTGTCGGTTCAATTAAGTCAGGAGGAGGCATGAGGAGCCAGCAATATGAAGAAGAATTTGAACCTTCAACTATCAAGATTAGAAAAACAATACAAGCCCCAACTCCACCTCAACCCATACGTCAACCAGCAACACAGGTCAGTATCACCATCTTTATCCCAACCCCTATACAACAACACAAACCCCAATACCACCCCAACCCTACACCACCAAGCAGCACAGGTCAGTATAAACCATCATCTCTATCCCAACCCCTAAACAACAATACCAATACAAGGTCCAACACCACCCCAACCCATACACCAACCAGCAGCACAGGTCAGTATCACCATGTCTATCTCAACCCCTATACAACAATACCAGTACAAGGCCCAACACCTACACCACCCAGCAGCACAGGTCAGTATAAACCATCATCTCTATCCCAACCCCTATACAACAATACCAATACAAGGCCCAACACCACCCCAACCCATACACTAACCAGCAACACAAGCCAGTATCACCCTCTCTATTCCAGCCCCTATACAACAATACAAACCCCAATACCACCCCATGCAGACCATACACCAATTAACAACAGGTTAGTAAACCCCATCTCCATCATAACTCCCTGTAAAACAAAGGACACCCCAACTCGTACACCAACCAGCAACACAGGTCAGTATAAACACCCATCTTCATCACAACTCTAGCATACAAGCGGCAAACACCACCCCAACCCATACGCCAACCAGTAGACTTGCCGCAAGTCGCTTCTGTATGGTCGTTTTTTGTAGTATGTGTAGCGCCGCCAATGACGACCACAATAAGTCATATAATTTTTCATTAGAAGCGGCTTGTCAAATTCTGCTGAAGCAAGAAAGAAGTGACGTATTTTGACCCTTCATATTTTGCATGTGGGCGGAATGAAATTAAATGCTTCCTTTCCAAATGAACGATCTAGCCCTAAGCCCAATCACCAGTTGATAGACTACCAAACAACAAATTATACCTGAAAATTATTCTCATGAATGTAATTTTGTCTTATTCAATATAAAAAACTCAGTTCTTATTTCTTGTGCAGTTGCAACCGTCCATCACATTGTCTAGGCCTAGGGATTCTCTTTTCTCCATGCTAGACCCAAGCCTACTGAAGGCCTTCGCAATGCCAAACTTTGATTAGCATGAGTATCACATCATTTTCGAATTCAAACAATCGTGACCATTCACACCGTGAATTGAAGGCGTGAATGGTCACACATGATTTGTTTGAACAGGCCTTATGGCTAAACTAAAATAAGTGAGTATGGGACATCAAAAGCGCCTTAAAAGAAATCAAGCAATAAAAGTAAATAAACCCTGACCATAAGGCCTGTGAGACAGGCTAGCCAACCAGCAGCACAGGTCAATATAAACCCTATCTCTATACCAACCCCCTTTCAATCAATCATCAGGCTATATGTTCATCCATTGTTGGGTGAAGCCCTCCAGCAATTTCCATTTTCTTCTGTCAGATGCTATTCTCATCGAAGTTGCCATGTTAGTGTTGTTTAGTTCATTTCTCAGCCCCCTTTACAACAATACAAATACCAACCAACTCCACCCCAATCCATAAACCAATTAACAAATTAGTAAACACCATCTCCATCTCAACTTCCTGTAAAACAAAGGACACCCCAACCCGTACACCAACCAGCAACACAGGTCAGTATAAACACCATCTCCATCACAACTCCCTGTAAAACAAAGGACACCCCAACCCGTACACCAACCAGCAACACAGGTCAGTATAAACAACCATCTCCATCACAACTCCCTGTAAAAAATGGACACCCAACCAGTACACCAACCAGCAACACAGGTCAGTATAAACCATCTCCATCACAACTCACTATACAACAATAAAAGTGCCAACATCATGTCGTTGTAAATCAGAATTCACGTCTGAACAACTTATAACAAATACCACCCCATCCCATACACCAACCAGCAACACAAGCCCATTGCAACTTTCTATACAATACAGGCCCCAATGCTTTCAGAATTTTAGCACATTAGGTACAAGAGTTTATAAAACCAGGTTGCATTACATGTCTTCCTATTGTTTTACTTATCTTTCAGCATCTTAGCCCATTAGGTACAGGAGTTTATCACCAAGTTGCATTACGTTGTCACAACTTACTATTGTTTTATTGTACTTTTAGCATCTTAGCCCATTGGGTACAAGAGAGTATGTCACCAGGTTGCATTACATTGTCACAACTCACTATTGTTTTATTGTCCTTACAGCATCTTAGCCCATTAGTTACATGAGTTTGTCACCAACTTGCATTACATTGTCACAACTCACTATTGTTTTATTGTCCTTACAGCGTCTTAGCCCATTAGGTACAAGAGTGTATGTCACCAAGTTGCATTACAGTGTCACAGAAGAAGATATCAAGGTAGGATTGAAATCTAGCTTTAGTCAGCTAAACCAGGCATAGCTGCTGTGCACTGACCTGTGGAGATCCTTAGGTAGGGGCATCTAGATCCATCTGCTAGACTGGTTCTAGTCACTAGTAGAAATTCTTGGGAATGGGCATCTAGCTCTGTCTGGTAAACTGGTATTAGCTCAGTTGGTTAACTTGATCATAGTCGCAATAAGAGCTGAACTGTGTTGATCATTAGGAAGAGGAACCTAGCTCAGTCAGTTAACCCTGGTTCTAGCTACTATGTAATTAACTGTGGAAGTCCTTATTCCCAAATTTTCCATCCATTGCCACTCATATGTTTTAGCTGCACAGTTGAAGTGAGATGTTAAGCTGTTTGTTCCACATGTAAATATATGACTCATTGTTGTCCTTGGGAAAAAAAAAGTAGGGCGGGAGGGACGATCTTGTTTCCCTTATTTTTCTAAAATTTCAAATCATAACTCTATGAGGATGCTATTTAAGCCATGTTGAATTGTTTATGCTTCTCAGCATTGTAGGTTTTTGCTATTCTATAATGGATATAACTAACAGACTGAAATGTGTTGAATAGGGTCAAGCTTGCATGACTGAAAAGTATAGACCTATAAATTCTACATATCCAGTAAGACTAATTTTAACAGGCACAAAAATCCTAATTGGATATTCTGCCAGCAAGTGGCTTACAATAAAACCACTGCTATTAGTTGTCAGTTGAAAACAATTATTGTTTTTCTTTGAGATATCAATTATAATTCTGCGCCTTGAGACTATAAAGTATAAGGCGCTATATAAATCAAAAACTACATAACTACTACATAAAATTTTGTAAATGGTACAAATACAGCAATGAATTTATTAAATAAGACTTCGAATAACAACAGTTTTTTTTTTATAATTGTTATATTTTAGGAACTTTTTGGTGCAATTGGTGCTCTTCACAAGGCTAGGTTTGTGAAGCAGGGTGTAGCTGAGGTAGTGTATGTGAATCGTGAAAGCGCTTTAGAGGCAATCAGTGTGTATAACAACAGGGAATTAGATGGCATTCCTATGCAGTGTAGATTAGACTCATTAACAGTCCCAGAATCATCTTCAGCACAAGCTGCTAGTGCCAAATCAAGCCGACCAATAAGTGAACGGTTTAAGTGAGTATTATATTTGTTTTTAGCCAGTTTGTTCAAAAAATTTTAAATAAACCTGTGGTATAGATGAGGAGTTCTTAAAATTTGAACCATTCTACAATTAGTTTTTAAAGAAAGTTAATATTGCCTCATTGTTCAGTCAACAGCAAAGAAAAAAAAACAAATGTTCCTGTCACCCCACCCTTGCTGCCAAAGAATTTATATACAGCCGCTCCCTGTCCTCAGACCTCTATATTAGGATCCATGTCAAAATTATTCTACTGCAGTTACTCCAGTAATGTACTTCAGTTACTGCACTAATTCGATACCTTTGTTTTCCTTGATGGCTGCATTGACATAAGGTCTCATCTCAACAGATTTTCAGTAATTCTTCTTCAGTCACTGCAATAACTATTCTAACTGATTTACTTCAGTAACTGTAGCAAGATAATTTTAACATGATCCCTTACATTACGAAAGTTCTTGGAATGCCACGACAGTATCTGTGCATTGAACATTCTAGTGTGTCAGTTGTCAACTTATATAACATTGTAGTTTTCACAATAAATGTATCAGGTATTGTTTGGTCCTGACCTCCCAAACTTTATCCAGTTAAATATCACCTATTTTTGTTACAACAGTAGAAATAGGCAAGATTGTGACATTTACATTATTTTTGTTGAATAATTTATTAGAACAGTCCCTAAAGGTTACATGGGTGAATATCTGGGATGAATAGTAAATCCTCTACCAAATCAAAGGCTCATTGTAATTCTGAAATGCTACAACTGCACCAGCTCCTCTCAAAATAAATATCTGGAATATTTTTCCTCGCTTATATTCAGAAATCATTAATTGGGATGCAGTTAAAACAAATTGTAGACAAATATATTGTTTTATTAAATATTTAAAATGCAATTTTCATAAGACTTTGGACAGTTATATGTGGGTGTGGTGTGGGCCAAAATAAATAAAAATGAAAACAAAAGACATGAGGTAGATTACTATCTCGTTTTTATAATTGTTTCATTGTTTTTTTATGCTGAATTGTTTGTTTTTGTTTATTATTTGGACCTTTTGAAAAACAGTATCATTCAAGAGTACCAAGACAAATACTGTAAGGCACTATATTTCCCTAAATAACAACAATAAATCTTATTGAGCATTAGCGATTAGAAAAAAATCCATAAATTTGATATTTTTTTTTTCCTTCAGATTTACAAGGACTCAAAGTGCTGGGATACAATCAAGTGGTACAATGAGGGCAGATGACGTGGAAGCCAATTTAATTCATAAAGCGCTATTCAAAACAGCTGCACAGTCAAATGAACCTACAAAACCTGTCGTATTCACTGTTAAAATATAAAGGTCTTCTAGGAATGCCAAATTAGAAACAGGCAATATACGGACATATTCTCTAACGTTAGGCTCAGACTGGACTATAAAATTTTATTAAACATTTGATATACCCATGGTAATGAATATGGTCATGATGTGATGTCATCATGACCATAAATTGACATTACAAGGTTTTTTTGTAAATCCAAATTGGATAGTTTGAATTGAGGCTCAGTCCAGGACTAAGACCTGAGAACAGCACTAGTTGGTCCTGCGCTATTTCAAAAACATATCTTATCAGCAGACAAACCTTACAATGCTGTAGTTCAGGGTTTAGATCTGATGTTGGTCACCTGTGAGAATACCAATTTTAATTATAGTCCTGGGTTAAATCTGAATTTAGTCCTTGACTAATTAATCCGCTTTTGAGAATACCAATCACTAAGGTTAATTGGACAGCATTGTACAACAAGTCCTAACTTAACATCTTGTTGCATTAGGGTGTCTAAGTTGACTCAGACACAATTGTGAATGCCGTTCGATTGATAACCCCAAACACTCACTGAATTGGAACTCTTGTCTGTGTCATGTCAAGGCTTCATATTACAAATTGTAAATTCCGGCAGGCCGATTACCCCGACAACTCACTGGATTGATATTCTGGTTTGCATTGCAAATTAAAATATCAAAATCTAGAAGGTTGATTTATGCAGGCTGTACCATTTATATCCAAAGGTTGATTTATGCAGGCTGTACCATTTATATCCAACATCAATGAAATATTACCTGTAGTTTGTAATAACAGGTGAATGTTGATGTCAGTTTTTGCTGAAAAGTGAACTATTGTGAATTCCTAAAATAGGAATAAATTCCATGGAGAAAACTGCTATTTCCATTAAAAAATTTAGTGTCACCTGAAAATGATTTTGAAAATAACTTGCTTATTTTGAAGGAATATATATTATGAGAAGTCCACTAAAGATTAGAATATTAAAAAAAATATTTAACACTAATTTTGCAAAATTACAATGCTAAAAATGAGCAAAAATCCATTAAAAGACTGACACCCACTATAATTTGGGTCACTTGTCTTATATAAATTTCTTATTAAACAATTTTTAAATACACTAATTTCAATTCTCAAGTTATTAACTTTGATTTTTCATATGAGCAAGTTAATTTCAATATTAATGGTTACGACTCTTTACTTATTTTCGAGTGACAGTACATCTGTAATGGATTTCAGTGTTTTTAGTGAATACCTTGAAATGTAAACTTGAGATTGATGACATGGTAATGAAGATCTCTGGTCGTTACGGTGGGGTTGCAGTGTGGGATCCAGGACTTGTAACAAGTGGGTGGTGTTCTCAATTTCAGTTTGCCAAGAAAGAAAAGGGTTATTTCACCTAAATTACATCTTTTCCATCTCTTTTGATCCTATTAAAAAATATTATAGGAGACTTGCAATGCAATTTTCCATTCTTTGTCCTTTTTGCATTATTTTATTGTGTTATTTATGTACTGTAAAGTAGAACTCGTCCTGAGACACCCGGTTTAAGGGTACATTTTTCTATGATAGGAGGAAAAAGTAAATATTTTAATTCTACATCCAACCTCTGTTCAGAGGACACCAATGTTAGTCGTACAATTTTGTTGTCCTCTTAATTCGCATTCAACTGTATATTGTTTAAATTTTGTAAAATATCCTTATCTCCAAGTTGTTGCTATGGTGGTCTTAGTAATGGAAAGATATCAATGTACAGAAAACTATGCTTAAATTTGAAATTCGGTTACATATTTCCATTATATGTTCTTGTATTCTATGTAAGGCCCTATTCAGACTAGGATCGTATTGCTATTGGTTGCAATGTAGTTGGTGGTAATCCAAATGTTGATACTCCTGTTCACACACAGTCGTCGACTTTGACCACATTCAGACATGCATTTACTTTGTCAAAACACTAGTCTGTCTCCATGCAATTATAGAGGGTGTCCTGTTTAATTTAGAGAAATATTGAATCCAAACAAAATACAGTATTATGTATTCTTGTATGCATTACTTTTTTTAAATAAATGATTGAATCACTACATGGACAGGGTATGGCTAATCGTGTTGATATTGCTACAGTTAATACATTGTTAGATTGTTTGATGCTCTTTTTATACCCTTTATTCATATTCTTTCTTTTTATATTTACGGCTAGATTGTGAACTTCCACAGAATTGCGCATGTTCAATCCCTCATAGAAGTTTCAAATATATCAATAAATGAAAGTAAATTTAATCCAAATATAAAGATATTGACAACATAAAATATGTGTGACATATGTAAATAATTTGTATATCAAAAGAATGTTAAAAATACAATACTGTAATTGTAAAACAGTTATTTTTAATTAACTTGCATGTTTTTGACGTAGCCTGACGAAATCAAAATAGTATGCGCCTACATGAGACTGCCATTTTACAGTGTTAAGATCACCATCTAGCCATAAATAATATATCTGTTTATATAAAAAATGATTTAAAGTACTCTACACATTGTCAAAACCTTGGAACAAGCTCACCCAAAATGCAAAATCTGTGCTTAGTTTCTAAGCACAGAATTTTTAAAAACTAGGGTCGGTTTTGGGTTAGTAGGTCTTACACCACTGACAGTATTGTAATTTAATTCTGTGTAATGCATTACTGTGCTATATTACATGATTTAGAAATGTTGATTGCAACACCAGCTCCTAAAATTATATTGCCCAAACAAATTCTACTTGCCCACACAGAACAGCCCAAAGCGTTGAAATTTATTGAAACTTAATTGAGGTAGTAGCCTGGTGTTGGGCAACACGCTGTTCCATTGTTGTCTAGTGCAAATACCTCGGTACAAGAGAACTGAAGCTCCTATCCCACCTATGCAGAGCTCCCAAGTCTCCAGGATTCTCCTGGAGTCTTCAGAAATTTTGGGTCACCTCCCGGAATTGACAAATTTTTTCCCGGAAATTCTCCAGGTTTTGAAATATTTTCACAATTACACTATATTTTGGGCATATTTTTTTAAATTATTGGTTGAAAATAAGGAAATGTGAAGTTTAGCAGTGTTTTTTTATGAAGAGTAATGGCATACCTTAACATTGACACAATCAAAAACTACTGTTTCATAATAAGTAATGTGTTTAAACAAGGATATTTTACACACATTTTATGAAGTTTACACATTACAAAGAGATACGGATGACCAAAACAAATCTCCTGGAATTCTGTTTTTACAACTTGGGACCTCTGTAAATGTATTGTCACTTGAAAAATGACAAAAATATATTCATTTTAAAAATAACTGGCATACAGTATCATATATTGTGGCCATAACCAGGGGTTGATGTAGGGTTAAGCTTTGTGGGTTGATAGTACTTACACAGCCCTATTTTTGCAGCCCAGTTCACTTACTGCATAGTCCAAACAGGTGATAAGTACATTGCTTGAAGTAAGTAAAGTAAAATATTTTACAAGTTTTTTACATCTTTTCCTGACTACATTCTTCTTGGTGTCATCTCGCTTAGAGCTTGTGTCGGCTCACTTAGAGCTGGTTTCCCATTTGAGGACAACCCTTAACCATTTGGAGGTTGTCACGAAACTCTGTGAAAACCCATTGAATCACCGCTGATAACACAAGGAATTGAAGTTTTAAAGGTACCTACCCCGAATTTTGAAAATTTACACTGTAATATGAAAAAATAGCCAACAAATCCTGGGAGCATCTATAAAGTTGATCACATTTCAGTGTACCAAACTACAGTAATTACACAATTTTTAAATACATGTACTGTACTAAATTTTGATTCTTAACTTTCTGTTAGTTTACTATGAGCAAGTTAACACGTTGACTGCCAGCTACGAGTATACTCGCCAAACGGGTGTTGCTGTGTGCGCCAGTGACGAGTATACTCGTCAAAAACAGTGTACCTTTATAACGTTGCTCACGACACATACATACATCGTAAACTTACAGCCTCTTCATGGGTAGTTCATACACTATTGTTGAAATAACTTCCGTTTGTTGTGTTTTATTGCCGGCAGTTTAAAAGATTACAAAGTGTGGTGGCACCTTAATGCAGGCGAGTAAACTCGCCACTGATAATTTACAGTGCAGGCGAGTTAACTCGCCACTGGTGTAGGCAAGAACATTTCTTTCTCAGTGCCAACGACGAGTTTACTCGTCCCCTAATATTTTCCCGCCAAAATATTAGACACCCTATTTCGATGGTATGTGACTAAATAAAACCTTACAAAACTATATTAAACCTGTTCTGGCACACGGGAATGAAACAGGAAAATGGGTCTGGCAGTCAACGTGTTAATTATAAAAGTAATTCATTTGTCAATTTCAAGTGACACTACATACGGTATGTTTTTGTGATTTGGTAGTTATCATGTTTACTGCAGTTGCAATTTGTTAACTGTTGTTTGTAAATTAGATGAACAATAATTTAATCACATCAAGGTTAATGTTATTTTCACCTGAAATTTATAATCTGTGATTCCTGATTATATTATTAAAATCTGAATGTGACTTTGACTGTCCTGTCAGCATTTTGAATATTTGTTATTACAGTAAATATTACTCAAATAAATTTCTTTTTCATGTTGAATTCAATACTAGCATTTTTCTCAAATGAAGCTATTTAAAAATTAATCAAATTAATCACAAATTTTGTATTGTTTCACACCTTCTTAGACTTTTCACCGTCTTTATTGGTCAGTAGGCTATTTCTTGTGCAAGTGTCCTTGGATTCAGTGCAGAGTAATGAGGTGCTAATTGTTCTAAACTACGACACTAAAGAAGGGCTAGTCTGTCAAATAAAAATTATACAACCTTTACAGCTAAAATAGTACTTGCAAGAGATTCTGTTCATTTTAAAGGGCAGGTTCACCCAAAAAATATTATTCATTATATATTTTAGTTACTCATAAAAAGTACTATTCAGCCCTATTTGGGAATTTTTAGGATTATTTTTCCCCTTGAGTCTCATGAATTAAAAAATATACATATAAATAAACGCTAGATTTCATCCCTATTCTTTTACACACAAAATAGCAAAGTGGGTAATTTTTTATTATAAAAAAATGGTTACTTTACACTATATAAAACCACCAGAAATGAACAATTTTGGTTAAAACACACAAGAATAGTATTTATCTATATATTTTTAGAATGACCATTGATTTTTCACAATTTATTTAAAATACCCCTCTTTCAGACAATTTGTATGTAA
>JAOTQE010054925.1:0-20089 GCA_025631205.1 Nesometra sesokonis
GTCCTCATTTGCCGATAATTGTTGGTTGTCTTGATTTGCTGAAAGAGCTGCTGGTATTCTAAATCATCTAAATTTATGTATTAACTCTGATTTGGTTCTTATGCCAACTTTTTTCTATTTCTGTAGCATCAACCTCTTCTTTTATTTAAACTACTTCAAAGATCGAGGAGGCATTTAAACCTATACATACAGCTCATCGATGAACCAGTAGGCCCTAGGCCTATAAGATGCATTGTCGTGGTCAGCCTTTCTTAAATCATAACAGTATTTTATAAAACAATACATAATCATCACTCTCAACATTTTGATAAATTCCGATCTGTCATGGCTACAATGGAAAGTTTTAGATTATATTAGGCCTATAGCTGATAATGGCGTCATATTGCTTGCATTGCATATGTCAGTAATTTCCTTAAATAACACTACAGAATATTCCTCCATGACATTATTTCTGTAGTAAGCTTTTAGTAAGACACATGTAAGATGGACACTATCAATCACTCTAAAATGCACGTCACATTGCAACATCAGATACAGTATGTCAAAGGTCAACACAAGAAATCATCAGAAATGGCATTTTATGTCAGCTTTTAAGGTAAATAAATTTGTAATATTAAATGAATCTACATTTTAATAGTGAAAAACAAACAATGCTTTCTAGAAAGATTAAACGAGAACTTAACGGGTAATTAAGAATGACCGGGTAAAATGTCAGAAAGTATGTTTCTAATCATCATTTGAAAATAAATTTCTCATTAAAAGGTAAATATGAACTTGCATGTCCTGAACGGATTGCGTCCATTTTCGAATCTATTTTCCCAGTGGTTATGGAGATATGATGAAAAGGGGTCAAAGGTTAAATGTGCCAAAAATGGCACTTCCGGTCAAAGGTCATTAAGTATGTTTCTGATCACTATTTGAAAAATATTTCTCATTAATCTCACGAATGATTTGTGACCAGTTTCAAATCTATTTACCAAGTGGTTATGGAGATATGATGACATGAGGTCAAAGGTCAAATGTGCCAGAAATGGCACTTCCGATCATTTTTGGACAAACATTTCCATTACAGCTAATAGGAACATGCATGTTGCAAACAATTTAAAATTAAAATCGAGTCTCTACGATAAGTGGTTACCAAGATATGGAGGGTACAAAGTTACTAGCGGCCATTTTGAAAAAACGCCCTATAACAGGAATTTTCCAACAGTTACGCGCCGGTAAAAACCAAATTTTGGGACCATGCGACCTCATAATTCAGAAAATGTAGTCCCTACTCCTCGATATCAGGGTCCACCTAAAATACCACATTTGGCCGCCGGACTATCTAATCAAACATGGATCAATGAAAAAAAAAACAAAACATAAATTTACAGAGCCCCCCCAATGACAACTCAAATAGTGCATGATGTAAGATACGATATTGTATACCAAAAGGAAAAGGGGACTTAAACATTAAAGATTGTTTTCATCTAAATGAACTAATGGTTCCCAAACTAATTCGTGAATTTTAACTTAAAAAAAATAAAAATAAAATTTAAACAAAATAAAATCTGGTGTTAAGTTAGTTGATTCTTCTTTTTCTCGTGATACTAAAATGTTGGTTCTGAGGAATACGTTATTTACCAGTATCCAATATGGTTGAAGCGCAATTTTACTTCTGAAAAGTATTGACTAATTTGTTTATAGTTTATCACCTTTTGGAACTGCTTTTGAGGCATGCATGTTTTCTTACTGTATCCTGAATATTTGTGTATAATTATGAGTGGTGTTTATATTCATATTAGTTAATAGTTTTGCAAAATAAGTCATTAAACTTTAGGCAATCCTAGGCTCTCTGTTGTTGTGTGTTGGCGCGAATTTTTCAGATGTTACGGGATCGGGTGTGTGTGATTCGTGTGTGTCGTGTAGTACTACGTGTGAGGTCGGATGGCTGTTTTGGTAAATTCCATATATAAGGCTAGGCTAACTAGTGTTTTGTCATAAGGCAACGGCCTAACCGCAGTGATATAATGGAGGCTAAATATGCGATTGGACGCCACCCAAATATTAAAAATAATGTGCCTAAAAAAGGAAAGAACAACGCCAAAAAAAACCCCAAAATATAGGAGGCTAGGCCTTGGGGGCCAAGTAGGCTAGTAAAAAGGGGAGATATCCAAAAGGGGTTTCGTAAAAAGAGGCCTAGGCTCTAGGCCCTACTAGTCAGGACTAGTACTAAACACCAGCATCCCGTTCTAGCCTAGGCCTAGGTTACGTAGTTAATCAGTGCATATGTTACTTCTCGTAAGCGGACACCTCCCGTAATAAGCGGGTGCAGAAAATGTTTTTTTTTTCTTTTAAAATTTAGATTGTATGTTAGATTAGCTCCCATAAGTGGAAATTCTGGAAAATGTGATTTTTCTGTGCAACGAATACAAATTTCTGTACAAAATCATCCATATAAATACTGTAATGACTGAAAGTCGTTTTACTGAACCAATCTTAAAAATAATAAACAGTATTTAATAAAATATAGAATGTGATATCTACAAATTTGGGGGGGGGGGGGCAATACAAGGATGTATACATTTACAATATTGGCCCTCTATCGGCCGAAATTCTCGTAAGCGGACACTTTTACCGGACCTGAGGGTGTTCGTTTATGGAAGGTTTAATTGTAGACAGTTGTTGACGACAGCACAAAATATACCTCATTGTCTGCCTCTACAGTACTCCCCGCACTCTCGGCTCACTAAGAACAATAAGACAAATTTGATGCCTGGGCATAAAGTTTCATATAAAAAAAAAATGAAATTTTGTGTTTTCTTGATGTTAGCCTATATATACTCACATAAGAAGTACAGTGATGAAATAAGAAATAATTTATCAAAAGAATAACTGCTGCCCAGCTAACTACTGTACATGTACCTACATTTCAATACTTTGTTTTGGTTGATTTGATTTTAGATATTGAAAGTTTACATTCAATTGTTATTAGTATTAGTAAGCCTGTCTTGAATTTTGTATGTGTACAAGTAAATTAAGATAGACCTGCTTTCTGTAGTGTATAGCATTGCTAATGAACAGGTTTCAGCAAGTCTAAAGCCTTTTTTTCTGTCGATAGTTAATCCCAAAAACGGCAATTTGAATCGGCGTTTTCGATCGTTAATTTTGAAAAATGACGATTTTTACAACGATCGACAGGAAAAGGGGTCACTTTCGACGTTAAAAAAATGTTGATAATTTGGATCGTCAAAGTTAAACCGAGTTCAACTTTGACGATTTGGATCGATACATTTGGGTTCTCGCGAGGCAACATTGACCGCGGCAAAAATTTACATGTTTTGGGCCTAGAAATAAATCACAGATCTTGTATATTTATTAAATTTTTGGGAGTTGTAACTTGCTACAGAACATAAAATATATAATTATCTAACTAATATATAAAAACTGCAGTTGAAAAGTTAAATCTGTTTTATTCCAATTTTAATTTGTCGCAAGTATTTACGAATTTCGTTGCGCACAGCGTAGTAAATAGCGGAAATATAGCGTTCCGGCTTGATTTGAATTTTATCGTTTATTTTTTAATGTTATTTTTGATTAACGATTGACAGGAAAACGGGCTTAAATATAAATCACTGTCAAACTTGTCTAAGTCAATCTAAAGTGCCATTGAATAAAAAAAAATTGACTTGGAAAAAGTTTGACTCGAGAGTTAATAAAAAACATCTGGCATTAAAATAAATTCAACTTAGAAATAATTTGACTTAGGTAAAGTTGACTTAGGCAAATTCTACTGAATTTCTTCTTAAATTGATTATAATGTGATTTCTTTTTTTCAATACACTAATAGATTGTTATCTGAGACAAAAAGATGACGAATAGATCACTTCAGCCGTTAGATAAAATATTTGCAAAGATGAAGGGTTGGCCATACTGGCCTGCTAGGGTAAGTAATCCTAATATTAGGTAAATAATAGGATTTTAATGATCTGTTTACAGGTAATTCTATTTTATTTTTAGTACTGTTTTGAACCTGCAGAGCTCTCAGTAATACGTTTGCCTGATGTCCTAATGCAAGCAGTTACTTGCACTGGGTAACCATAGGCAAGTAATTAAATTATTGAAACGTACTATTCACTACATTAATACCATTTGAATTTCAAGGGTGGAGTGGCAGAAGGGGGTGAAAAAAGTGAGATTTATTTTTAGTTCAAGCTAAAACTGATATTGAAATACCAGTCCAGAGCCTATTACAATTTAAAAAAAAATCTTACCACTGGAGAGTACATGAAATTACATGCAGATTTAATGTTTAGATTTTTTTGTGAAGTTGTTGAAAAGTCTAGATGATTAAGTTAAATTTTACGCCGTTCGAATGTGGGAGCAGCTGGTGCAGTGGTTGCGGTTCAGAATCCAAATTGAGTGGTCGGGAGTTTGAGACTCACTCATGCCAACTGCTTGTGCGCTTGGGCAATGCACTTTACTCACATTGCTTTATTCTACCCAGCTGTATAATGGATACCGGCAAATTGCTGGGAAGTAACCTGTGATCAACTATCGTCCAATCCAGGGGAGTATCATACTCTCATTCGCTACATGCTACTGAAACTGGAAATAAGTTCCAGCCCCATGAGCCTTCAGGCTTCGAAAAGGATTTACTTGTTCAGGGATGTCACCAGCTTTTTTGAGTGCCGGACGGCAAACAGCTCCCCCTTTTTCGTGAACCGTGACCTACCCATACGCACACAATGACTCATGCTGTTCATGCGTGCGAAGGGCAGTTATTTCATTACATTACAAAATGTGATCATAGAACAACAGGGATGTTGCTAGAAAAATTCAAGGGTGGGCAGCAGCAATGCAAGGGTAGGTGGTAAATTGATTAAAAATAGTATTTTTACCTTTTCATAGACTTAGGGTGGGTGGCAAGTTGAATTTAGGCTGGGTGGAAGACCTTAAAATAAGCTTTAGACTGGGTGGAAAATGTTTAGGGTGGGTAGCCCCGCCCACCTCCTCCCAGCATAGTTACATCCCTGGAACAAAAGCTGTAATCTTTTGTTTTAGTAATAAGGCTAGGATTTCTATTGTTTTTCGACGTATCAGTCACATATTTTTGAAATTGACAATTGTTAAGGGTAAAAATCTTAGTGGTGGCTTCTAGCCTAGAAATGCTTTGGAATAATAGTGGTGGTCGCTAGCCTAGAAATGCCAGACAGAAAAGTTGAGTGCTGGACAGGGCCGTCCAGCACCGTCCAGCGTGGTGACATCCCTGCTTGTTTTTACCTTACACATAATCAAGTTTTGAAGTGCGATCCTATCTGATTTGTTTTGTTTAATATATAAATATAAGGGTCGTTTTTTAATTAAGGATTGAGTTAAAATAATTATCAAAACAAAAAACTGTTGAGCTGGTTCATTTTCATAATTGACAGCAGAAAAGGTCAATGTAATTTTTTGTATTTAATTGGAAGGATTGTTTTGTGTGGGCATGTAAAAATTATATTAACAGCTCTTTTGCAAACAAATATTTTTTGAAATCCTGCGGTCTGACAGAGTCCTTTCCCCTCCCTACCCCCACAACTGTTCGTTTTCCTACCTTGAGGAGCCTTAAATGCCTAGTAGGGTTTAAAACTTGTGTTCAAAGATTTAAGCATCAACTAACAGAATAGAAAACACAAATTTCCTTTGTAAAATAAGTTAAGATTTGATTTTATTCAATTTTTATTTGAGTTGGAACAAATATTAACCATTGTCAGTATATATGGAAAATAAAATGGCATTGAAAAAAATTCAAATTTTTGACTTAGACACATTCGACTTAGAAGAGTTTGACTACATAACCATTTCTTTTGTATATTTAGTGACTATCATTCATAATAAGTAAACACTTACATAGTTTATAATATAACTTTTTTTTTGTAGATTGATGAGGTTCCTGAAGGAGCAGTGAAACCAACAGGGGGAAAGCTTCCGGTGTTTTTTTATGGCACGCATGAGACGTGAGTCATCTAGTTACATTGTTAACAAATATTTTACTTTGATTAAAATTCAACATAAAATAATATTAATCTTCATAGTTAAGCAATTATATTCTAAAGAGTTTTGTCCTCTCTATTTTTTTAATTTTTATTTAGTTTGATTGTTGAAATTACAGTGAGACCTACATTTTACGTACCCTGATTTTACATTCCCTGGATTTTACGTATGCATAAAATTATTGATGACGTCATCGTTTTAGAGCTATTTTTATCATCACAAAGTGTTTTGACAAAAATCGTTTTTGGCGGAAAATTATATTTGTATCAAAAATTTTATTTCATTCTAAACATTCAAATAACCAAACAAAAAATAATGTGTTTTAATTAATGAGTTCAAGTCATTTAAATCATTTTATAACGATCAAAAGATCGATTTTCCTCTAGCCTTACCATATAAACAATGAGTAAAATAAATCAAACTATAGAGGGCTCACTATGGCCCAAAAAACCCACTAGGCCATGTTATTATTTATCGCGATGGATTCGAAGACCAGTTCATTATTTTAAAATCATTTTATTGTCAATTTCTATTGTGAAATTTATTAAAACACAATACAAAATAAACATCGTTAGTAAGTACTAGAAAAATTAGGTTTAATGTAGCGCAAAATCTCAGGCCGATTTCCTAGGCCTAGCTCCATGCTCTGTCTGCAGCAGGCAAAACAATACCTAGCCTCTTATTAGGAGGTCTAGCCTAGGCTAGCGGCCTATATCTTATACAACCTGGATTTTACGGATCCCATGAATGAAAATGAGTGAAATTATATGAACAACAATGCTTTAATTATTACAAATGAAAAGGTGTTTGCTATTATATTTGGTATAATTATTGACAAAGATTCATCAAAATACCATTTATGGTCGAAATAGATAATATATATTTTTTGTTTATATTGCTAATTTATAAAAAAAAACCTAAAGGTAATTATGAAGAATTCAAATTCCTGGGAAAAATTTGGTATTTCCTATAGCCCAGGAGATGAAGCAACATTTCTGGAGACTCCAGGCTAATCCCTGGAAACTTGAGAACCCTGGCATTGCTGATTTATTTCTAAGCTTGCAGTGTTGTATCTTAATATTTTACATTAAAAGACTCATTGGTAAGTTAGATATAAGAATAATATATTGTGAGCTTTCATGTTATTGGTGGTACATTTTAATGGTAAATTCACATCATACTATAATTAGGGCAACGCTTGTCTGTCTGTCTGTTTGTTCTTCTACTCCTCCCAGATCCTTCGTCCGATCTTCATCAAACTTGGTGGGTGGAAGCAGATTCACTGCGAAATTGACCTTGAGGGGTTCATTTTTGGAAAGGCCAAGGTCACTGGTAAAATAACTGTTTTTCGCTACTCCTTGGTCCCATCTTGACCAAACTTGGTGGAAGCATGTAGGTTTAGACCAGAATTGCCAATGATGGGTCACATGGGTCAAAGGTCAAGGTTATGGGAACTGGGTAAAGGTCAAAGTTACAGGACTTGTAATTTGACTAGTTTTTAGAATGTCTTATCGCAAAATGCATATTCTTCATCTATAAGATTACAAAATCATTCAAAAGGGTGTCACCTATTGTGACATAAACAGTATCGCAATGTATTATTAAACTTTTTTTTTTCCAGGGCCTTCATGCTTCCAAAGGACTTGTTTGACTATGAAAAGTATAAGGAAAAATATGGCAAACCAAACAAACGTTATCAATCATTCAACATGGGATTATGGGAAATAGAAAACAATCCTACTGTCAAGTTTCATGGAATGGTATGTATTTTTGTCGGTCTTACTAAATATCAGTACATACAATTACAGATGTCCATCTGGTTTATTCAAAATAAAATGGCATTGCAGAAATAAACTGAATTGTGCCAAGTTACATTAAAAAGTACACAGTAAAAAAGATAAAAAGCTATACAATACAACATTAAAATACTAATTAAAAAGCAAATAATATGATGAAAACATTAAAAGCGATACCAAACAACAACAAAGCATACACAGGTAAGGGTCAGGTGATACAGGGCTCAAATTTAACCACGGCACCAAGGCCATTTGCTGCCGGTGCCCTCTCATTTGGCCTCAGTGCCTTCAAAATTTGACCATCATCAAGGCCACTTTGGCCTTGGTGCCCCTTATTTTAAGTAATACATAAGGATACAAATTGAAAAAAATGGCCTTAGGTGCCCTCTTGTACCCCTTAAAATCAAGCCAAAAATGGCCTTGCCCCTAAAAAGCCCAAATTCGAGGCCTGGTGATATTAGGTGGTTATTGCAAATTAAGGGTTTTGATTATACTAGGTACAGGTGATTTTCAAAAACGCTCAGTTCTAAAATTATACTGAGTGAGTTTATCATTGAGCAAAGAAATCTTCCTGTACTGAATTTCCTATTCTGTTTAAAAAGATGAGGTAAGTTTATTAACGCATTCTTACCAAATTTAACTAATAAGAGCTCACGGTGTTGTTCAAGACTTACTAGTCCAAGGGTGTCTAAGGCAATTTCGTAAGACGAAAAAAGTTGACCCATGATAATTCTACATGCACGTTTTGGATAGATTCAATCTCTTTGATTTGAAGGGAATTTAGAGATGAGTGCCAAACTGGGGATGCGTACTCCAGTATTGAGCGAACAAAAAGTATATAGACGTTCACAAGTTTACGGATCGGAAATCTAAATTTTTTAAGGTGTCAAAGCATAAATAAAGCACGGGAAGCTTTAGTAGTCATTGCTTTGACATGGGCAGTCCATTTAAGGTCATTTTGTAAAGTAACGCCTAGTAATTTGATTTCATTAACAGTATCTAAAACATAATTATAATATTAGAACCGGTTCGAAAATCGGTTTTTCCTTACTAAAACAAAAATTTATTGTTTTACATTTTTTTTGGATTCCATTTCATATGGTTATTATCATATGGCAGAGCATTTTCCAAAATTCTCTCAGATAGCCATTACAAAACCAGAGGAAGTTACCATAAAATCAGACCCTTAGCAAAAAGCATGGCCTCTAAAAGTTTTTATTTATTTGTACAGCAGTAAAGAATAGAACGGTTTGCCTAAAAATATTAAGGAGTGCAATACCTTGTGCAATTTTAAATGTTTATGTAAAAATCATCTTAAACAAGCTGCCTTAATATTGGAATCTTCTTGTGTAGTTTCTAATTGGGAATTTAAATTATTTTAAATGATTTCTTAAACATTGTATATAATTCATTTTTTAAATAACACTGGCAATAAGATCATTTTAAAACATCTTTGTGGGTTTTCTTTGGTTCCTACTGTTTGGTTTATTTTTGTATTAATTGTTTTTAAAGTTTATGATATTTTTAAATAGACGAACATGTTTTTATTGTTTATACTTTCCATGTATTTTAGTTTTATACCTTATATGTATTGAAACCAAATAAAATATAGTCAAGTTGTGCCTTTCATTCTAACAAGTAATTGGTTTCATTCTTCTAATGACAATTTGTCAATTATTTAATTTAAAATATTTTAATTGATTTTTTTACCTATTATTTCATAGGATGAAGAAGATAATAATGAAGAAGAGGAGGAAGAAGACAGTGATGACTCGGAACCTATCATTAGCAAAGCCAAGAAGGTAAAGTTTTATTAAAAGTGCATCAAATAAATGAAATCTGTTAAAAATCACAATTTCTTTTGCCTCTCGAGCAGTTATCGACCTCTAAAATCAGATGTACATTCCCGAAAAGGATGAATTATACATCAAAACTGCTTTGGATTTCAGACAATGTTTGTTTATCAGAGGTTACCTAGATCATACACGTGATAGCGCTAGTGCAGTACAAAATTAATACAGTGCAGCTGAGCGCGGCGCGGTCATTGTCGCATATCATGCATGTTACAATATGCGATCGCTTTCACGTTTCGGCGAGTGTGCAATGGAGCAAAATGTATGGATCCAAAATTGCACGGTAAATGGATCCAAAATTGCACGATTCATGACGTCACCATAAAATGGGCCAAATGATTTATAACGATAACCAATCAGATTGCAGGAATATATCTAGGTGTCATATAAAAACTATTGTTATCATCACCAACATCACTGTCATCATCATAGGATGAGACATTAAGCCGTTGGTCCCTTGTACAACATGGCTCATGTTTATGTTAGAGAATGCAGTACACTTCAGAAAAGAGTAGGTGATTGTCTTATGGTATACTGGCCAAATTACCAAATAAATCAAATTAGATCAAATCAAAATCATCAATGCTATATAAATGTAAGAGTGCGTATTGCAATTATTTTTAAAACAATGACATTAAAGTGGAAAAGTTAACTGGTGTATTTTTTATACACATGTGGTACTTGTTTACCTTTAGATAAAACTGAAATGTTATTCTAAATAAATAATGTTTCTTTTTTTTTTGTAGGAGACAAAGAAAGCCGCAACCAAACGGAAAAAATCCCAAACTGATACTGGCAAGGTCTGTTAAATTTATATAATTCTTACACTGTTTTAAATGTTTTCATTGCAGAATATTAAGAACTACTTTTAATTTTGCTATTTTATCCAGTTCAATATTATGTCAAAAAGTATAATGCATACTCCAAGCAATGAGATACATGCCATCATGACAGGATTCAATATTTCTACATAAATTATGTCATCAGGAATGAAAGTTTGTCCATAAAATTCCAGCTTTTAAATACCTATGTCAAATAATGAATCCTGTCATGACGGCGTGTATCTCATTGTGTGGAGTATGCATTATACTTTGTTGCAGTTGATTAGTAGACCTTTTGGACCAATATTATGTAGTATTGAAAAATGCACGAGTAATAACCAACCAGCATCTGAATTTACTTGATTTCCCACAATTTTTTTTTTCAGGAAACCGATTGTGCATGAACGCATGATGTGGATGATACACAGCTAGTACCACGCATTAAAATTTGGCATTTCTCAAAATTGACCAAACATGTTTATATTTTTCTTAGGGAAAGAAACGAGCAAGGAAAGGCTCTCAGGCCAGCAGCAAAGCAAGTGTTGCAGAGGAAGAAGAAGAGGAGGAAGAAACAGCTGAAGATAGTGATGATGTTGAGGAAGATTTTGATGATCCTACTACTCCAAGTGAAGAACCATCTAGTGATGAGGTACATTTATTAGCCTCCCAAGAGCGAAGCTCTAGGGAACCTATTGTTTTTACCCATATTTGATACGGTTTCTGTTGCCGTCACTACAGCTGCTGTCAATTTTAACCCTTTCTCTCCCTTCCCCCGGTACTACCGGGGGTAATAAAATGTTGTTAAATTGCCATCCCCGGTACTACCTTGGGTATGATAAATCGTTACTTTAACGTACTTGGCTATTGCTAACCCCCCCTCTTTAGTTTTTATACCATCCTTGACAAATTTCCAGTTTAAAAAAAATAACGAAAATCATTCAAACTTTTGATATTTCTATTCATAGTATGTGTCTGCATTATGATCCAGAGTAAAAAAAAATGTATCGAATAAAATTTCTTGGAGTTTTTTCACAGGTTTTATGAAAAATTGAATCAAAGTGGATGCCATGATGTCATGTGATGTCATAATTATGCAATTTCCAATTTTTCTCCTCCCACAATAGCCCAACATCTTTGCCACACACAAAAATAATTTTGAAATAATATTGTTTAGTTTTTGTTTACATTTATTTAAAAATCATTATTATTATTATTATTTTAAAAAAAAATATTGTTAAAATTATTTAAAACCTATTTTCCATACAAACATGTCTGGCACATACGTGGGACTAACACCCGCAGTAGATGGGTTAAAAGTTTGTTACCATGATAACTAAAATTCTAAAGGTCTGATTGATTTCAAACATTCCAGACTGCAAGATTGTAACAAGGAGATGGACCCTTTTGATTCTGGGCCTTCTCCAATACACCGAATTAGCGACCTTGTTTACATCTGGATTCGTGGGTATAAATATAAATAGAGGGCGCTATTTTCTATACTTCGCTTTGTAAAAGGAGCTAAGAAAAAACAAATTTAAAGCTTATGTATTTATATTTATTCGTTGGTAACTCATTCCAAACCGTTGGGATACATTCACAAATCCTTTTTTACACTAGCTACGCTTAGTTTATTTAAAATGAAATGTATTAAACCTGTCAAATTTGCTGAGAACAATGAATGGTTTTAGGCCCGAATCATGCAGACAGTGTTGATCCGCTAGTGCACATAGTGGCTTAGCTCTCATGAGTGGATCAATGGAGATTCAACCTTTGGCCTAATTTAATTATCAATATTTCCTTTTAAATTTAAATTAAAACCAGATCAACTGTTATACTTATCTAAGACTAAGGTAGATGTTTACTAATGCTTTAAAAATGATCATACTTGCTAATTTCAATGTGCATTTCAACGAAATTTTTGGGTAACATTCACACTCGCCCTATGTTATGAGATAGGACTTCGCGGTTTGTTTTGGTTCTCGTACCCACGACAGCGAGTTTTCGTGATGTCACATGCCATCGCTAATTCGGTCTATTATTATTTTCTACATTGTTTCCATCATGGAATTTTTTTTTAAAGCCATGGTACAGAAAAACCCTGCACAATTTTGTTTGTCACTTGGGTTTATAACTGAATGATTGTGAATAGAGTAAATCTATAAAATTCAATAACTACATACAGTATTGTAGTAATTGATAAATATCAAAGTTTGTGAAATAAAAACATTACACAGGCCTTGCTTTTTGAGGTGAGGGAGAGCAAGCACTCACCTAAAATGCCATGAGGTGTGCCATTTACCAAAAATTTGTGTTTGTCTGTGTATGTGTGTGTGTGTGTAAGCAAGATTACGGGAAAACTACACAATTGATTACGCCGAAATTTGGTGAAGATGTTCAGTTTGTACTAAGGAAGAACTGATTAAATTTTGGTCACGATCGAGGTCCGAATAGATATTTGGGGGACACATTTAAGGGTTAGCCAATGGGTCGTATGTAGTTGTATGCTATGAGTGAAAACTTAATCATCTCTATTGTTATCTACTCACAATAATACACAGTCATATGGATGGCGCGTTCAATTAGTAACAGTTACCGCTATTGTCTATTGATCCAAAGACCGCAGGTTCGAATCAAGTTGCAACCTAGTGTTGTATTGTTATGTTTTTATTATATGATTTTTTTCTGTCTAATGCGATTTAATCAGAATATAGAGTGGTTATTATCAATTGTGGTTTAACGTCTGTTATGGTAATAGTTGGACTATTCCATTGTTCTGATGTCTTTGCTTTTCTAATCACGTCACGCGCGGAAGGAAGGACAGACCGACTAACGGGTAGATGAAGGTCATTGCAATACATTCTCGCCTGAGTACGGTATACAGTACCACGAAAAAAAGTATCTGTTCAGCCTATGCACACTAACAAAAACCCTAAAAATTGAATTTATTCCAGGAGGACGGGGCATGGGCGGAGGTATGCTCTCTGTGGAGTGCTTTCTAGTTTAAAATGTTTTACTCTGCTTTTTTTTTGACAAAATAGAATATTGGGATGAATTGGCATTTACAGTATGTGGTGTTTTGACATTTTTATGTGAATGAAGCCCCATAAATTAACATCAGCATTGCCGACATAATATCTGGCATCTTTGAAGTGCACATTGGTGATGTAATTGACGGCATAAATTAAACCTACCTCATCTAAACTCTTGTGATGGCTACTATTTAATACCTTAATTGTTTTTATATGGTGGCCATCCATATTTCATATGTCTGTTTATTTCATGTTTATTATGTATGATCCTTACGGCAAATCAACAATGATTCATAATTTAGTTGAACCTCCTGTAAGAGGACACCCTCGGGTCTGTGAAAAGTGTCCGCTTATGTGAGGTTTCAACTTGCGAGAATTTTGGCTGATAAAGGACCAAAGTTGTAAATTTATGTATACACCCTTTTTCCTCATTTCACGGCCTTCTCAACACAAATGGCCTCTTAAATGTCTAGACATCGCATTGTATATTTTATTAAATATTATCATTTTTAAGATTAGTTTAGTAATATGATTTTCAGCCATTACAGAATAATGATGATTTTGTACAGAATTTTTGTAGGTGTTGTACAGAAAAATCTCTAAATTTTCGGGGATGTCCGCTTAAGGGAGGTAAATTAACATACAAAAAATCTAGATGTTAAGTTAAAAAGTGTCCACGTCCGCTTACGGGGGGTGTCCGCTTACGAGAGGTACCAAATGCACCTATTAGATAGGAAGAACAAACAGGTCTTTGAATTAGTGTCTGTTATTGGAGGTGTCCGCTTATGAGAGGTGTCCGCACAGGGAGGTTCAACTGTATTAGACAATTTATCCACATAAATTAATGATAAGTGTTAATGGAAAATTAAAGATTTTCTCTTAATGTTTATATTTTAGGATTTTACGCCAGAGAAGAAAAAAGCAGCACCAGTGAAGAAGAGGGGACGACCTAAGAAAAAAGTTACCAGTGAGAGTGAGGAAGAAGAAGATGAAGAAGATAAAAGCTCAGGTGATGATGACGATGAGGAGAGCGAAGATGAAGCACCTAAAAAGAAAGCAGCACCGAAAAGGCAAAGGAAGACCCCGCAACCTAAAACAAAGAAAACACCAGGTAAAGTGTTCATTTTTATAAACTTGTTTTGTGAGGTGTCATCACAAAATGAGTCATGTTGTACAAAAACTCAAAATTGTGTTATTGTTATATTAAAATAGAAGACATAAGCTTTAATTTGGTTTTTAATTAGTTCCATAGGTGGAGTATAACAAGAGAAAACTAATTTTGAAATGTACACACTTAAAAACCCACTTTGGTTGAAAATCGGATAGATAAACATCTGTTGATGTTCTGCCTGTTTTTCCACTGATTTTGAAAACAGCCTTTACAAAATGAAGTTCCAGAACATGTTTATTGTAAATAAACATAAACTGGATGCCTGTAATTTAAAAAAATAAGTAATAAACTTCCCAAAACAACAAGAATCTCATTTTTTTTAAATTCTGACTTTCTACGTATTTTTGTGAATGTCTCAAATGACCTGGCGTACAACACGATTCATTTTATCACGACACCTCACATTTGGTATTTACAGTTGAACCTCTCATAAGAGGACACACTCAGGCCAGCAAAAAGTGTCCGCATAAATTTTATAATATGATAATAATTTATGCGGATAATAAAATATGGAATAACTTTTTTACTCAAGAACTTGGAACTCTGATAATAATTTACACAGTTTAACATGGAAAATTTCTAGTTTCATGTTGTTGCCATCTTTACAGACAATTTTTATTTGTTTTTATTTTCCATGTATGTTACTGTTTTTAATTTTTATATTAGCACCAAGAAAGAAACGAAACAGTACTGCTAAGACTACAAAAGCAGCTACACCGAGGGCTGTTGCCAAGCCAGTACGAAGGGGGTCTAGCGACAGCCTTAGCAGGTCAGTTATTGTTATATTACTGTAAAGTACTTGAAATTGTTTTTTCAGATAAGGACTATAAAGCCTGTTTCCCTGTCGATCGTTATTCCAAAATCGCCGGTTTGAAACAGCGTTTTGAATCGGTATAAAAAAGTTACAAATTTACAATAATATTAAAATCACGCTGGACTGCAATATTTCAGATATTTACTACGCTGTGCGCAACGAAATTCGTAATCTTTGTGATGAATTAAAATCACTGTAAAACAATTTAAAGAATTTCCAACAACAATTTTTATATAATAGTATATTTTATGTTCTATAGTAAGTTGCGACTCCCGGAAATTTAATAAATAATCAACCTGTGTGATTTATTTCTAGACCCAAAACATGTAAGTTCTTGCCACAGGCAATGTTGCCTTGCGAGCACCCAATTTTAACGATCACATCATTAAAGTTGAACTCGGTTCAACGTTGACGATTCAAATCGTTAACTTTAAAAAGAAATGGAAACGGTTATCACAAAATGTAACAATATAAATATAGGAAAGTTACTGAAAATAGAGTAATAGTTGCCTACTAGAAAGGAAGATTAACAAAAAGATGTAAGCTTTAAAAAATGCTGTGGTTGAGGAACATAAAGATTATTTTTTAGACATTATTTATCTATCAACATTCTAATAGTGGTCTGAAATAAAGATGACGAGAATAGTGAGACCAATTTTAATTACGAAAATAAATCCACATTGAGAAAAAGGGTGGCAACATCAAATTATACTTCAAGAATGATACAAAACAAAGTTGATGGTACTTCCTGGATGGGAACAATAAAAGCAGCAAACCATATTGACTGCAAACAAAACAATCACAGTTTTAAACAAACAGTTACGCAATTTCCCATCCCACCCCACCCTTCAGCTTTTAGCCAATCACTGATATTCATTAAGATCATTGTTTCTAAATGCTTTTGTTTAATTTATCATTTGCATATTGAAGCATTTTGTCACTCACTGTGTGGTGTTTGTATCATTTCTTTACCTGATCTAATAACATTTGAATCATGTCTACCCTTTCTGTACTTGGAGTACCATTTATATTATGTTGTTTAAATGTAATCGGTGTGTATCCATTGGTTTCATACTGGTGACCAGGTTAGTATAAGCTGTGTGATCTTTGCCTTTTTGCCAAATTAACATAAAAAACTGCTCACAGGTCTGTACCTGAATTAAATTGAGATTTGTGGAATTGAGGTTCTCTATTATTTTTATTTGGTATTTGGCCGTTAAAGCAGTCTTCTGTTACTATTACTACTGGTAAGATACTTCACATGTGTGGGTAGATCGTTTTTCGGCCGCCGACAAATTCTATGTAATGCCACACTCAACTTGTTAATTTCAAGCCAATATCATGTGGATTGGTAAACAAATGTACAGATATATAAATTTAAATGTATTAAATATGGAGACCAAGTGATTGCTTAATTGTTGTTTGTTGATGCTTTTAATTTTGAGCAAAAAAAAACTAGTCCAAAAAGACTAACGTAGCCTAGGCCTAAGCATAACTTTATGATCGTTAGGCCTTACGACATATGTTAACTCTATGTATGTTTACATTATTATTACCATATTTATCATTAAAAACGAACTTAGGAAACAGATTATTATTGATAAAAGCAAAATAAATTGAGCTGAAATCAAATATTGCTACCAGCGTTCCATAGTTCTAGTTCTGAAAATGATATAATCCACATGTGACTGTTGGTTAACCTAATGCTGTAAGCTCAGTTGTAAGAAAGGTTGTGTGTTGTTGAAACATCTGTTGTAAAGCAACTCTGGTTTATATGTACAACATTTCAGTAGTCCTACAAACTTAGTCAAAACTGGCAATACTGGATGCTTTTAAGTTCTTTCCACAACAACAGGGGTGAAGTTCTGTGGTCCGGTTTTCAAGATTGCAATAAAAATAATGATTAACTGGTTGTAATTATGTTGTCTGAATTGAAAATTTATATAAAATGTGGTCTTCTCATCAACAGGTAGCAAATTTGCCATTTTATATAATTGTTTTAAACTCTACATGCTATGATTGTATGTACTTAATTTGGTTTTTTTTTCTTACCTATTTTTAGCATCTCATCCATCTCTAGTGATTCCAGTGAGGACGAAAAAGTTTCTTCATGGAAGAAAAAGGATGAAGAAAGAAAAAAGAAACTCGAGGAAGAAAGATTAAAAAAAGAAAAAGAAGAAGAGGAGAAAATAAGACTTAGAGAAAAGGAAGAGGCAGCAAAGGAAAAACTTGAAAAGAAAAATAGAAAAAAAAGCAAAGGGGATAGTGACGATGAAATTGTAGATAAGGAGCCTGAAAAGAAAAAACAACCAAGGACTAAAAAAGAAAAAGTACCGACTCCAAAGGTAAAAAAGGAAAAGGTTGAAAGTAAAGCTCGGAAAAAAGTAATTAAAGAATCTGAAAGTGAAGAGGAAGAAAGCGAAGATGAAAAGAGTGATAAGGATGTTGAGGATTCTGATAATGAAATAGTAGACTCAAAACCTGTTGGAATTAAAGAAAAAAATGATGATGAAGAAAAAAAAGACAAACTGAATACCACACAAGATAAAGAACAAATTGAAAAAGTTAAAGAATTAGACAAGACAAAAAAGAAAGAAGAAAAAGAAAAGAAGCGATTAGAAAAGGAAAAGAGAAAACAGGAAGAAAAAGAACGAAAGAAAGGAGAAAAGTTAAAGAAAAAACAAGAAGAAAAGAGGAAAGAACTGGAAAGGAGGAAAGAACAGGAGAAGAAGAAAAAGGAAGAAGAAGCAAGAAAAGCAGAAGAAAAAAGGAAAAGGGAGGAAAAACAAAAGGCAGCAGAGGAACAAGCTGTGAGTTGTACCTTGTTTCTTTTTTTCGGTTTTTGAACTAACCATAGATGCGTGGGGGAAATCATCCTGCCCCCTCCCCTTCCCCTTTTTTGACTATATTTATAATTTGCACCTACACAATTTTGGCAATGGATTACCTGTGGAAATAGGAAATTAATTTCTTTTTTTGAGCCACGACTAGGCACACCAAGTAATTACATTCAGATTGAAATTTGGCACTAGGCCCCTCAATCAAGCTGTGATGGATCAGTACCCGAATGCAACTGAGTGGGACTGAACACAACTGACAGTCGCCAAAACTGGGCGGCATGCACCTACAGGTAGTTCATTTTAGTTTCACCCAGTTTCTTTCAATTTCAATTGTCCAACTTTTTTCAAAATTGCCAAGAAGTGAAACATGGCCACAGTACACGGCTTGAATAATTTGGCATAAATTTTTAAAAAATGAAGCATTAATAATTTGTTAAATCTCATGATTTCAAAATAATGGCATAAATTAGAAAGTAGGCTTATATAATTTTGTGATAATATGCACTTAGTTCCACACATTACTCTCAGTTCCACACAGTTGTCAAAAGTAGTCAGGTTTGCTCAGTTGTTGCTTTTTATTAGAGGAGCATTCCTGTTGCGCAGTTGAATTGTGTTGAGTTCCAGGTTGACATGCGTCTATCTTTAGGCTGATGTTATCACTACATGTTGTGATATTCGTTACATATAAATACAAAATTGTAAGTTAAATAGTATAATTAAAACAATAAATACATGCAACAAGACAACATTTTTAAATTGAATTTTGAGTTGCCAATGTTAAATGATTGTCATGCCATCTACAGTATATAACTGTTTATGTAATTTTAACTCTCACTTCGTCGTACGATGGTCGCACGACTAATCCCTCGCTCCCTGTGTTTGTGGTTGCCAGACGTGATGACAGGCTTCTACTCGTTGGCCGATGGTTGTTTTAGTGATTCAACATGGAAATCACTAAAAACCGTTGGCCAATGAGTAGAAGACCTTCATCGCCTCTGGCAACCACACACAGGGAGCGATGGTTTTGTGCGAACCTCGCACGACGGAGTGAGTGCCCGGCTTAAAAGAGCATTCAGAAAGTGTTAACTCCCCCTCCCAGTAAATATTCTTAATATCTTTCTACTTTGGTTTTGAAAGGTCCACTAATCAACTTCAAGTATAATACATACTCCAAGCAATGAGATACACACCATCATGACAGGATTTAATATTTTGACATAAATTATGTCATCATTAGGATTACCAATGATGACATAATCTATGTCGAAATATTGAATCTTATCACGATGGAATAAATCTCGTTTGCTTGGAGTATGTATTATACGTTCCTACTCAGGATTGTCACCAAAATTTAATGAGTTTTCTTTTCACCGTTAAAATCCAAATTGTAGAATGATAATGCTGATCCATTGATTTTTATTACTGGGATTAATATTTAGATATAATATTTAATTGCAGAAAGCAAAGCAGGAAGCCGAAAATAAAAAGAAGGCAGAGTCAGCAAATTCCAAGGATGTTGAGTAAGTTAAATAGATTAATCTTATTTTAGTGATTTTTACGATCTACTGCTTTCCCAATTACAATTACATACTTAATATCCTCCCTCTGAAATATCCCGAAGTAATACCTACTTTTGTTGATGGTCAGACTTTCCACAAGTCCCTTATTACTTATTATATAACTCATACATAGATTCCAGTCATCTGATTGGTCAAACAGCAGATGATAATTCCAACCATCAAATTTC
>JAOTQE010054936.1:0-10424 GCA_025631205.1 Nesometra sesokonis
AAACATAATTATTTAAGTGTTTACATCCCATAACTTCAACTAAAATATAAATATTTCTGTTTTATGTTTTATAATTTGTTCTCAACAATTTATTAATTTGTTTTGTTTCACCTCATGTGATTTTACACTTTGTTTTGCAGTGTTCTTGTTCTGTAAGGCTGCGCTTTGTAAGGAACCACTGAGAGAAATATTGAATAAAAAAAATACTAAATGTCCGTATTTGGTCAACATTATGTGATCTTTGACCATTACGGATATTGAATAAATCCCTACCCCAAAACGCGATATGTTTATAGTTGTTTAACGTTGTCTTTTTTTACTATATTTTCAACAAATAACATAAAGGCGGTATAATAAAATCAAAATGTAACAATAGAAATGTAATATGAACTGCTAGATTGGTTATAACCCGAGACGCTTTCGCCGAGGGTTATAACAGTTATTACATTTTCGTACCGAACAAAGTTGACTTACAACTATGACGACATTAAAGCCTAGGTTCTATCGTTAAGGACTTTAGTCCGATTGATTTACCAATATTTTCAACGTAAGTTTGAGAATAATTACTTACGGTTATTAAAAGCTGACTTGGATTTTAATTTCGTACATAATTGGAAGCCAATCGGCGTTTTTCCTATGTATATTTTTTTACAATTATGTTGCAACTCTCTCATGGCTCTGCTAGGCCTAAGAGTCACGTTGTGAAGATCATCTTAAATATAATAGTGTTACCTAATCTACACTTTTGTATCCTTATAGAAGCGGTTTGTAATGAACCTCTTGGGGTTGAAGATGATACGTCTGTACATCTGACAGCATCTAGTGAATGGAATGGTTACTACAGTGCTGATAAGGGTCGACTCAATGCGATAAAGGATCCAAACAGTTATGGATCTTGGTGTTCAAAAATGAATGCCAATAGTCCATGGATCCAGGCTGACCTTGGGGTCATGAATACACTATCCGGAGTAATAACACAAGGGCGGTACGGCGGAAAATATTGGGTTGAAGAATATAAAGTTAGTCATAGTGTCAATGGCATAGACTTTGAAATAATAAAAACAGAAAATGGTGACGATAAGGTAGATATATCATTAATCAGATTATGCATGAGCGTAATACTGTAGTAGCAATTGCCAAAAATGGGTTATTGAGTTAGTGAAACTGGAAAATGAACAAGCTGAGTTACATACCAAAGTGTTTATAACTTAGCTTTCAAAAACTGCACGAGGACACATTATGAGTGTTGAGCATTTTTTTATTAAATACTATTTTATTAATGGATTAATTCCTTTATCAACAATATTTTGCAGTGAAGATAATTTAAATGCGAGCGTCAACTTTAGATAAAATGATAACAAATATTTTTTATTAAATATTTCCTCAAATTCGCCTTAAATCCCATAAAATTACATATCAGGGTAAAGTACCTTTAAATTTAAACAAAACAACAGGAAATTTAGATAATTTTTAATACGATTCAGATTGTTTCTAGTTGTGGTTCACCATTTTTGGCTCCGTTATTACACACACGAGTATTGATGTAGACAGAAACACCTTATAATGATTAGTAATAATGATAATGATGGTGGCGGCGGCTTTGGTGGTGGTGGTGATGATGATAATGACGATGACAACGGCGACGACGACGTCGAGTATGATGGAAGTAATAAATCTAACGTGATCGTTTTTTATGTTAAAATGAAAATATACAGTGGTTGTAATAGTCTTGTTATGAACGCTGTTTTGGATAGTAATAGGAAGACATATAAAGAGACATAAGACCGACAGACACAGAATGAACTTTAATACTTTTTAAAGTCAATTGTTTGTCATGATGTAAAAGAATTATTTTTAGTAGTTAATATGAATATACACATCTAGATGCTCAAAAATGACACATTTAAATGCATTTCAAATTGACATTATGCGGGATGACTATTTTAATGAAAAACACATCTTCCTCGGCCATCACGTGGTTGAAAATGTTAAATTATTGCACCAATTGATGCTCAGAAATGGACTCGAAATTGAAAAAAGAAACTGTTTTCAAAGTGTATATATAAAATAAATAATTTAACACAATTCAGCCATTTGATGATTTGAAGAAGAAAAAAAAACTGTCAGTTCCATTATAACTGATGTAGGCTCCAAAGGTATCCTTAACCATTGGAAAAAACTCGAATATTTTGGAAAAATTACGTTTTATTCATGATTTTCACGTAAAAGGAATATGTTGTAAAAATATATTATTTTACCTATCTGTGAAGAATAATTTGAAAAATCTACAACTTCATCGGAAAACTTCGATTTGTAATAGCTCCTGAGGCCAACTTATTTTCTTGAAATCTTAGGCTTTTGGCTGTTTCAAGCTCGGTTATTACTCCCTCACTCTAAACTATTTTTTGAAACTTTTTCTTTTGAAAACTTGGTATGATTGGTTGGGTAATTTTAGTAGACCGGGTTTAAAATTGAGGAGAGTGCCACCTGTAGAAGGAGAAATTACCATGTGGTTTTTCTAGACCACTTTTTTTGGGCGGGGGAAGGGAACAAGAATATACAGGCTGTATCCTGAGAATATTTCTATGAGGGCGCTTTTTTAAAATGACCGCCAATATCCAATATTAAATGTGTATATGGATTATTTAAGTGTATATGAGGCATGCCAACATTTTCTGTCTGCTTGGGGAATCAGATTTTCTTCTACATTACTTTTGTCTGGGGAGTAGATGAACACATATTATTTGGTAATGCTTATTTAAACTGTAATAATGTACATTTTGCTAGATTTTGGCAGCCATTTTGAATAGCACCCCAGTTTTTGCCTATTTATACAATCTGTTACACTATACTTTGTTTCTGAATAACTCTAATCAAAACTAAAGCAATGACCTTGAACAAATGGGCCTCACATCTGGTTATTTAACTCATATATACAGAATTTTGGTCGCTATTTTGAAACACAAACGTAGATTCTTTATGAATAATCTAATCAAACCTAATGCAAAAAAAAATTATCAAGATACAGCCTGAAAAAATAGTCACGGTTTTGAAGTGTAAATGCCATGTCCCACAGTCAGATTTTCCATCACACATTTCACTTGACAAGTGTATGGTGGAGTTTGAAGATCCATAGCCCCGACAGTCAAACCTCTACTTAGTTTGGTGATGATCTGATTGATGAATGGCATATAAATAACCTTGGAATTTAGGGTGGTTCTTGTTAAAATGTATTCAATACCTACACATCATCCCCACATATTGATACTGAAATTTTATATTGAAGTAGTGCTGTAGTAGAATGGAGACATGTAATTCAACTGCAAATAGTTCAGGTGCATAAACTCTATTATTGTATTAGATTTTTCCAGCGAACTATGATTCAAATAGTGTAACAAACATGTTCAGTACTGCTATCTACGGTGTACAATTCATCCGTCTTCATCCAACAAGCTGGTATATCACCAGTTACAATAGAGCCTGTCTAAGATTCGAAGTTCTCGGTTGTCCAGGTAAGATAATTCTCAATATATATTTAACTATACAAGCACCGTCTTTGTCCTACTCGTAAACTCAAATTATTATTATTAGACCTAAGTACAGCACACTGATTTTAATATCCCCATATGTCCCCTTTGAAACATTTAGTCCTAATATATGTGGTGCACCGCATGCAAACCTTCAACCAATATATTTATTTTATTGATATTATTCCTATAGCATTTTGGAGATAATCGTAGGAATTTCACACACGTTTGGTATTAGTTTATGAATTTTTATGCAGTATTTGTCGAGATACTTCTAGGCTAAAAAATCTAGAAATATGGAAAACAAAAAGAAAAACAAACGACGTCAATCATAATTTTTGAGATTTTGTGGTTCAGTTACACTATCTCAACATCGTTTGTTTGTAATGCATATTGCAATCCTTATATACGTAGATACAGCAAAACACAAACAATTAATAACGTCATACAAATACAAATAAAAAGGAATGCAGAGGATAGCTCATTTTTGACAAAAATTTGCTTATCGGTACACTTTGAACCATCGAAATTAAGTATTAAACTGGATTTATCACCATGCAGTTGTCGAGATACTTTTAGGCTAAAAAATCTAGAAATATGGAAAAAAAAGAAAAAAAAAACACGTAGATCATAATTTTCGAGATTTTGGATCGGTTGGGTAGACAAGACAATTTTCTTAATGCTTTGTATTTTGTCAAATATATAACTAGGAGTTGGCTATAAATGGGTGATTTTTTGTTTTCCTTAGGTCACAGATTTCGTGGTCCATTTACACTCAACATCATTTGTTTGTAATACATCTTGCAATCCTTATATACATAAATACAGCAAAACACAAACAATTAATAACATCTTACAAATACAAATAAAAAGGAATGCAGAGGATAGCTCATTTTTTGACCAAAATTTGCTTATCGGTACACTTTGAACCATCGACATTAAGTAATAAACTAGATTCATCACCATCTTTAAACTTGTAACCTAAATATTTTACAGTCTGCCAGAGCTTCTTTGAATCATGTTTATTTTCTTTTAGTTTTTCAAAAAAAATGGTCTTGTTTATCTTTATTTATTGTTTTTTGTATATAATTCCTTCATTTTTTGTACTGCTTATTATATGCTAGTGATTTGTTTTCATATATTTAACACGACACAAATCTCTTAACTTTATTTTATCTAGAATATCAGATATAATCCAAGGTTCTAACGATCGTTTCATACGAACTTCTTTAATTGGAGCTGCTTCAGTTAGAACAGATATTAGTGAATTATATATAGATAATGTGATCTATAGAAGAATTATAGTTTCTGACAATTCTTGTAGGTCCAGTTATCAACTGCTGGAATCAATTTTGGTGCAGCATTCTTATACATCTTTGATAATTTATATCAGATCTCATACTGCATATGTTTGTGTCTCCAAGTATATACGTTTCAGCATTAAAAGGTATTTGTTAAATAATTTCTCCAAGTCCTACAATAAAATCCAGATGACTTTGTTTCTGAGACCTGTAGAAAACAGCAAATAGAATTGACAACTTCTATAAACACTGATTTCATGTTGGGACGATCTAAGTCGGAACGATGACACATCCTAGTATATTTTGATCAATTTGTTGATCTGAGTTTCAAGTAAAAAATGTGCAGGGCAAAAATCTAAGATGGCTGCCGTTTTCCCAAAAAATCACATTTTTGGCCATAACTTCGTCCTACTGAGGTGTTTAAACCTGGCTGTTGTGTCGTTACCCTATGTTCGTAGGGTCAGGCAATATGTTTATGTAAAAATAAGTAGTAACAAACTTTAACTTGTAGAGTTAAGATGTATTTATACCAAATTTATCATTTTTTTTGTTTGTTTTTAACCTCATTTCAACCAAGACGGAGACCTAATAGTACTTTTCTGGTCGTCAGGAGAGCGCACTATATAGTGTTGACTCTTGCATATTTCATTTACACAAATCTTTAACCACTAGAATCTAGAAGATATAAAAAAGTTACCTTTATTTATTATTTTGATGACTTTCTCACGCTTAGTTGTACTCAACTAGCTACCATCACTATGCAATAACCTGGTTGCTTAATCAAAGGTAAAGCGAGCTCCTAATGTTGATCGGTCTGGTGTGGCAGGTCAGCATTATTATATTAAGGACAAAAAAATACCCTTTATGTTGTCCAAGCCACGCCGACCCACATTTATGAAGGGTCAGATTTTTTTTTTAGTTTTCACAATTCCCGATTTTGTGTCTAAATAAACAAAATAATAGGGAAAATTTTAATAAATACGTATAATCAACCCAGAAATACTTAAAGTGATCAAAAATGGTTTTTTTTTTGTTAATATGGATTAAATGGTCACGTTAATGAAAATACATTAAGTGGTTACTAAAAAAAAAGTCCAACCGACCCTAATTTTCAACAATTGAAATTTGTTGTAGACCCAAGGCGATTCAACAGAAGGACGCTGAATTCAGGACTTCAAAAGTTATGACTCTTGTACCGACAAATGCGTAATGTTCGTACAGAACTAGAAATTATACGCGACTTACTTAACAACCAAGGCAATAATCTTCTATTGAAGAACAATTCATAATCGCGCTGATGATAAAGGCACAGCATGTATCATGAATAGTCGCGTATGGATGGTAACGCGTGATAAAAAGTTTAGCGTGCTATCGCGTTTCCAAGCATTTGTTCGATGTTACGCTTCTTGTATCAGTTTCGGCAATTTATTTGCTAAAAAGTTATGGAGTCACTCGGAGTCACTTATGGGAACCCCACGCTAAAAAGAATATTTGATTCGCTATTACTACAACAACGCTCATTTGGTACACTTTGGTACGTCATTGTCAAAAATGCTATATAATGTTAAGCAAGAATGAAAATTTGTGCAAAAAATCTTAATATAAATTCACTTTATTTTTTTATCTAATGGGTTATTTTTTTTAAATAAATGTTATTGTATTCAATGGTGTCAAAGGGTTGTACCTTTAAAAAATCAAGAAGTAATACACAATGGAAATTATTAAAAATAATCAAAATATATCCGTCACCAGCAAACGTATGGTGTTGGTAGTCTAATTTTTAGCGTCTGGAGCAAACTTTGTCGGTACAAGAGTTATGGATCAAAGGGCTGTATAATCGCGCTATGTTCCACGGCAAAGAACAGCGTCCTTCTGTTGAATTGCCTTGGTAGACCTAAGAACTGTCAAGTCAGGTTAGTGGGTTGACTGTTTATCTGCAGACTGTACGTCAAGGTTCATAGGAACTTCCTTCCTGGAGAAATGTGCAACCAGGCTATAAAGGAGTAGAACTGCAATAAAAGAGCGGGTACTGGAAATATGACCCTGACGGTACACGACCCACTCCTCTACACACACTCGCATCAGACCAACAAAAACCTGTTCACACAAAAAAACATGAATACTGAGCGGTATTTAGCCAAGTCTGGTTATCTTGCTTCACAACCAGCCCTTAAACGGGAGGTGCAAGGCGAAAAGAATAAAAAAAATGACCTTATGTTAAGAGACGAGAAGTCAATGAAATCGAAAATTCAGCCACTGCTATCCTCAAAAACCCAGTTGCGATGGATGTGACCTGGAGCAACAGGAGATAGAGAAAAGGTTGAGAGGCAATCTACAAAATAAAAATGTAATGATTTTAATGACTCCACATAAAATGTAAACAATAAGGAAGACCTGTTACATCTGTCCAAGAAGTAAAAGAAACTGCTTATAAGAAATCCCCTTAGCTAATGACTCCCTCAAGGGAAGAACTTAGAGAGATCCAACAATCCATGAGATGCAAATGTCTGCAAGGTCAACAAAATACCAACAAATGATTGAGAACCTCACTGTGCTCCTTGGAGATCAGACAGATCAAACGGCCTTTCTGGCCTAGTCCTCTCCAACCTTTTTTTGATTTTGCAGAATATTATTTGAACACAGAAAATATTTTGTGCACATTTTAGGCCTTTAAAAGTGCACAAGATATAATTCGAAGAAAAACATTTTTCATGCCCTTGACCCATGCCTATATTGCTTTCAGTTTGCTGTTAAAATCTCACACCTGTGCTTGTAAAAAAAACTTCGTATCGGGCCGCTCTTTCTACATCCGCTGGATCCACCCCTGGAGATGACTTCCAAGTAGAGGAAGCCTTAGGCATTTCTCCTTGCAAGAGATGAAATGGAGACGGAGTATTCAGAGTTGATCATCCGGTGCGTGCCCGTACCAAAGATGGCAGTTGGCAGTGACCACCTGGCGTCGATGATATCCAAAACACTATTGAACAGCAGACTGTGTCTGTGACAGTTTCAGGATACTGAAAATTTTCATCAATTTTTTTGGTTATACTAATTAAAGGGGCAAAACAAACATAATTTTCATCCACAATGGTATTACATCAACATTCAATTGCTTGTGGATCTTTCTCTATGTACAAACAGATTCCTTAGTCTCAAAATAACATAGGACTGGACACCAAAACTGATTAAAAAGACCCCAAAATGGCGAATTTATGGCTAAAAATTTGATTTTTAATGAAAACGGTGGCCATTTTGGAATTTTGCCCTACACACTTTTTTTTTCTAAAATCCAGGACCAAAGATTTTGTTTTCATCTTATGTTGAGATAGACAAAATGGAATAGAAAAAAAACTGTGACCTAGCAAAACAACAAAACAAGTATTTTTGCCTATGCATAGCCCACACCTAATACAACCGTCAATTAATTCAATGCGAGAGAAACCCGTCTGTTTAATAGTGTGATATGTGATGTGTTAGGTAGAATTTGTTTTCTTCTTTCTACAGTAAGTTAATATTTGTTTTTCTTTTGATGAATAATGAATTAATAAAGTGATGTCTATGTCTTTGTATAATGTATGCGACCCATGAAACTTAGACAGTGTACATTCATTATTTAGTAAAATTATTTATATAATTAATTATTTATCCTAGTATTTGGCACAAAATCTATTAAAATATTACACTCTTTTCCCACAACCAGTATTAACAATATGATTAGTACTGAGTTATAATACTAAACAAAGATTCATTAGAAGTAGGATTTATGCATTGCCATGTACGACGGCGGCGGCGGCGACGACGACGGCGACGGCGACGGCGGCGACGACGCCGACGATGACGACGACGCCGACGACGACGACGACGCCGACGACGACGACGAGGACGATGACGATAACGTTGACGATGACGATGACGATGACGATGATGATAATAATAATAATAATAATAATAATGTCTTAAACAAATTATATTCCACTTTCCGGTTTTTTTAATTTGTGACAGAGCCAGAAAAATGAGGCATAACATTTTATTTATAGATTGTAAAACTATACATAAGTATCTTTAACATGCAAAAAAAATAATTTACTTACGATGTTTATTTTCGCAGTTATGAACAATCAATGTTTAAACATATAAATGTAAGGTTTGGGAAAACTTCATTTGAATATTGCTTATCAATATTCATTGACTGGGCAGGGTAATTTTAATTTTCAATTTTGTTTAAATATTTTTTTATCTAAATATTTTTAGTGTAGTATGAAACTTTAATGCTTAAACTGTGTTTTTTTAATAAAATAAAATTTTAAAAAGGTGACATTTTTTATATTTCTGCCTATTTAAAAAAATGCTTTGTGACCTATACCTCATTTTACTTGTCTCTGCCACAGTTGGATTACTCATAGACTGTTGTTCTCTCAAAACGATAAACTATTTAAATATCCATGCATGTTATTCTCTTACTTTAACAATACACCAGAAATCAAGTCAACAACAGTACAAACAACATCGCATGAAGCCACAACTAGAACGACTCCGTCTCGGCCAAAATCTACACCATCGATCGAAGACTCAACTAGAACGACAGGTAGATTCAAATTACTGGTGTCAAATCAAAGGTTGCAGCCAATGCTTAGTTTCTATTGTCAAATAACTCGGGGTTTTTTGAACAATATTGATCACGTTAATCTTAATCCCTTTGGGGAGGGACCTTTAAAACATGCCAAAATAAGTTAACTTTGCGATGATGCCATATTTAAAGGAATACCCCAAAACTGCATTTATGTCTATTTATGTTATCCCCTAACAGAAAACCCCATAAATTTTGATCCAACTGACCAGTTCCCTGATTGGCATGTATTTTACCTTAAAACAACTAATTAAATAATGTTAGGATGTTACCAATGTTATCCTTACGATCATACCAAAATCAAATGAATTTATAATACAAAACTGCTTTTATGGTTATTGTGCTATGTCCTAACTCTAATATTTCGAAATATCCGTATTTGTTCAACAAAATGTGACTTATGTCATTTTAACAAATTCCTGACCCATTACAATGGGTATATTCGGGTAACATGCACATTTTTCAGTTCATCATCCTAGGGTGTGTGGGTGTTACGGTCATGAAGCAGACCCGAGTTTTTTAATGGTTCGGATGAATTCATTTGCTTTCTATGTTGGACAAATAGGCCTACTTGAATTTGAATGGACAAAGGTGTAATTCTAAAGTTCATCCATAGATGTCTTACTTGATAATGTTCTCAGTTCACCCCGTCATGATGGCGCTGAGCGTTGTTTTACATAAAATTGTACCTCAATTATATTCAATCAACATTGAACTGTGACATATTGAAAGGCTCCGTACGTCTGGTGTCATTATTCTAATATTCTAACAATCGTGCAGTAGTTTTATTATAGTATTGTTATATATAATTCATTATGTAACATGCAATGGAAATTTACTATTTATTATACAAAAATAATTATAATGAATTTACAATTGTGCCTCATACATATTAGTGTTCTGTTTGTCCAAAATTCCTTCCCTCGTAACCTAAATTTTAAATGTGCACACTAAATCTACTAATCTGTC
>JAOTQE010054947.1:0-13515 GCA_025631205.1 Nesometra sesokonis
AAATGGGCAACACATTTTAAAAAACTGAGAAATTTCAAGTCATGCCAACACTGATTTAGATGCCTTTTAGTATTTTCCCCAACCCAACTTGAAACTAACCATTTGCGATTACACCGCGTGAGCCTAGACCTGCTACACGGTCACGATTGTTTTCTGTAAATTCGCCAATGTCCAAAATAAACCTAAAGCGCATGCGTTTTGGAGTGGTGTAAAAATAGCTTATAGGATTGTGATTACGACTGGTGTAACAATAGCCACTGCGTTTTTTTAAGTACCTTTGAGTATCTTCATATGAGGCTCTGCATTCTTGATATACTTCTTCTCCTCCTCAGGTGTAATCTTTATGTCTGCAAAAAACCAATAAATTACAACTAGGCAGAAATTGTCATTTGTTTTTTTTAAAAACATCTTTTTCCCAATTTTATTTTATTTAAAAAACATAGGTTAAACATTCTTAAACTTTCATATATTAACAATTTTCAGATATATGATAACGACGATTTTTTTTAAATGCATTTTAAAATGACCCTGCTGAGTCAATGTATACCTAAGGCAATTTTCAAATGCAGTTTTCTCAAAACTTAGATTTTAAAGGTTCAAACATTGATTGTTCATGACTTCGCAAGAAAACATCGTATGAAACTGACTTTTTTTTTGCATATTATGGATAATAATGTGTAGTTTTACAATCTATAAATAACTCAATTTTTAATGCTTCACTTATACCTTCTTTGGCTAGGCTCTGCCACAATTTTTGCCATTTAATTTTTGCCATTTGTCACAGAAGATACACAAATAAGGCATGACACGGCAAAACCACCAAGTTGAAAGAAAATTGAAAATTGTGTTATTGTTAAAACCATATACCTTTCGCAAGCTTTAAAATGAGGTGTCAATGACCAAAATTGGATAACTAGGACTGACAAAATATACACAAAAATTCCTTTGTATTTGTTTATATTTCCTGTTGTTTGCTTGTTTTTCAATAACTTGTTTGTGCGACAACTTGGTGGTTTTTCCGTGACTGGCCTCATATGTAAACTATTTGGAAGATTAAAAAAATATTACCATTAATGAGGGTCTTAACTTTCTCCCTTTCTTCTGCAATCTGCTTTCCTAGTGATTTCTGAAGGGTCTGTATTACCCTTTTCCCTTTTGTTATTTTTTTCATCTGAACGTCCGGTTTCTCAAAGCTTGAATATTCAAGGTACAGCTGACAGCTACTAAGGTAATGTGTTACTGTTCTTGCTGCTATAGTTCCCAGGAGGTCCTTTACTTTCCTACAAGAAATTGAATAGAAGAATTCATTAGCACCAAACCACACGGAGAGTCTGGTTTCTATGAAACTTCCCTCTTTATTTCAGAGCTCCCAAGTCTCCAGGATTGTCCTGGAGTCTCCAGGAATTTTGGATCATCTCCCGGGCTCCCGGAATTATCAAATTTTCTTCCGGAATTTTAGTTTCTCCAGAAAATTCTCCAGGTTTTAGAAAAATTGCACAATCAGAGCATAAATTGGACTAGTTATTTCAAAATATTGGTTGGAAAGTTAGCAACTATGAAGTTCAGTTTCAGTTAAGTTTTGGAGAACAGTAATAGCATATTTTTAACCTTGACAAGACATGTTAGAAACTATCATTCCATAACAGTCAAGGTGTTGAGCTTATGAATAAGGGTGTTTGTACATACATTATAGGAAAGGTAGACTTTACAAACAGTGGTAAATGACCACGAGAAAATCTCCAGGAATTCTGTTTTTACAACTTGGGACCTCTGGTATTTTTCCTTTATTTAGTGTCATAACCCCCACTCCCCAATCAGCAATATAATACAATGCACTGTATATTATTGTTTTGTTTCATTATTTCTGCAGCATGGCTTATGAATATTGGAACACTGTAGGAACAAAGATCCCCAGTATGATGATTGACTTCTACCTTTGGATGACTGGACAAAAGCCTAGGTAAGAAAATTCACCATTTGAAAAGTTGCTCCTCAGAATGGAATTTTGTGTTTATTGCTTGGTGTGGGCTAGAGTTTATGCATACTGTTTTCAATAATTTTGACTCCATAAGCAGGCTTTGATGGTAAACTGTTTAACATTTTTCATGTCAGGGACAGGTTAGCTTGTCCAACTGGTGTCCTGCAGAATGTTTAGGATGAGTTTGTGTTAGATTGCCTTGTATGAAGACGCGGTTTGAAAGCCGCTCACTTGTATATGGCAACCAATCAACTTTTTAAACAATGATAATAGCCCTCTCTGTTGTTAGGGGTATAGGCTAAGCTTTAATTTTCAATTCACATCCAATTGCTGGAAATTTGACTGCCATTTGAGGTGTGACATAAATGCAATGCACATTGTTTTTCTTCGCTGTGTTTATCATAGCATTCTGAAATTATCTCTAGAATAAATAGCCAAAACTAATCCTATTTTAATATGCAACATGGCCAATGAAGCATTTAGGAAGGTTTAGGAACATTAAAAAGAACAGACAGCAATTTGTATGGCTTCAACTATTATTAGAATTTAAAAAAAAATATTTTAAATATCAAATTATGCCTAACAGCATTTTTCACAGTTTAAACTATTAGACCTCTTGCCTATGCCAAGCGATGGCAGTGCAAATCTAGTCTGTGCATTTCACTACAAAATACATTTGAGGCTAGTCATGGCAAACCCACCAAGTTGTCGCACAGGAAGTTATTATAACTTCAATTATACATGTCCGATTTTGATAGTTGACCCCTCATTTTAAAGCTTACGAAAAGTATAATATGGTTTTAACAATAACTCAATTTGCAATTTTCCTACAACTTGGTGGTTTTGTCGTGTCACGCCTCATTTAACCTAGAATATTTTCATACTCTGTGGAAATTATAAAAAGATAATAAAGTAGCTACTTGCAAGCATACATGTTAGGTACATTCATAAAAAGTTATGTATGAATATAACTGGCCTAGTAGTACTGCATTTACAACTTTTTTTTTGTATGTAGCTGAAAGAACTTGTACAGACAGCTCATCATAACATTGGGACTAGTCTAGTAGAACGACAAATGCTGGGCAAATTGTGCTGATTTGGACAGTATATTTACAGTTTCTACTAATTTATTATCTTTATAATTTCCACTGTGCGCATGTTAATTACGTACAATAATTTGTAATTTGTAAAATATTATCAATAACATTATGTACTGCACGTATTTGCAAGTTGTGTGGCCGAGCGGTTAAGGTAGGGAACCGTGAGCCATAGCAATAACAACAGCATGGGTTTGAGGCCTGCTCGCACCATAGTTCTGGTGGTGGAACAAGTCTTCTCGGATAAGGACTATAAACCGTACGCCCAGTGTACACAAACGGCTCTTGTGCACTATAAAGAACCCAGTACATCTTTCGAGATGAGTAGGAGGTTACCCTGGTGTACTGGTCCATACACAATCCCTGTTGTGGACAAGAAGGATCAGCGCTGAGTAGCAGCTGCTAGGACATGACCCTTAGGGGCGTACAAAGTCATAGGAATGTGTAACATCTGCTTCACAGTGCCTTGAGACCCTACTGTGTAAGGCGCTATATAAATCTAATTACATTACATTTATTAATCGCTGTCTATTTCACAGAATGATGAAAATATACGAAAAGATACAGAAAGCTGTGGCAACACTAGAATTTTTCACCTCAAATAACTGGGAATGGACAAACGGAAACTCACAACTTCTTCAGTCAGTGATGTCAGAGGAAGATAAAAAGGTATTGTTTTTTTGTATGTAGCGAAAATGTATGATGGAATGAATAAAGATTGAATGCATATAACTAATATTTTCTCTCAAAACTTGTCATATATTTGTCTTTCTAGATGCAATTTATAAATTATATATTTTTCTTGATTATGTTCGTCCTTTGGCACGTCCTTTTTATTTATATATTCGTTTCAGAGTTTCACACAAAGTAATCTAAAAATAGAATCAATCTAAAAAAATCTGCATAATGAAAACTTCCCTGCATCAAAACTGACCTACCAAGTATTATGATGAAATACAAGTACAATGCTTATCAAAATTTATCAGAATGTGTCAATATGAGTTTAGACATTTTTTAGACATTTTTATGATTATTTTAATTTTATTTCACTTTTGTGTGAAACGGCAAATTTTAACAGGCCTAAGAATAATCGTACATTCGCCATTATACAGTTCCAAATGCTGTCTACTAAATGTGCCCATATGAGGCATGACACTGCAAAACCACCAAGTTGTAGGAAAATTGAAAATCGAGTTATTATTAAAAACATATTACAATTTCGCCAGCTTTAAAATGAAGGGTCAATTATCAAAATCAGACATCTAAAACTGAAGTTATTGGACAAAATAGACACAATTTTCATTTGTATTTGTTTATATTTCCTGTTGTTTATTTGCCTCTTTCTCAATAACTTCCTGTGCGACAACTTGGTGGGTTTGCCATGACTAGCCTCATATGGTTCCTTGAATAAACGTTAGTGAAATCAGGTGACAGCGACTTGGGGGTGGGGTTGGATATTACTTGTGGGGAATTCAGTACTATATATTATTGATCTGGTTAAATCAGCATAATTGAATAATTGTTGTTTTTTTTTTCTAGACATTCTTCTTGGACGTTAGACCTCTGCATTGGCCAACCTATTTGGAAAATTACTGTATTGGTACAAAGAAATTTGTGCTTAAAGAAAACCTATCAGACTTACCAGCAGCTAGAAGCCATATTAAAATGTAAGAAATTTGGTTGATTTTACCTTTAACTTAATTTAAACAATGGTTGAAAGATACTATTAATTTTTTTATATATTACTTGAGTGTTTGCATGGTGAGATGTCAAAAACATACGTTTGCGTTACACCACGTATGTAGTTGTAAGCTAATCAACGTTACTCACATAGCCCAGTTATTTAACCACACTCATTGGACTATCTGCACTCCTGAGGACATCAATCGGAACGTTGAGTAGCTTACAACTACATATGTAATGTGTCACAAACCTTATGTTTATTGACTTTATTTGAAATTGTTAACAGTTGATAAGTCACTACAGTGATTTAACAACCGCTAAATTAAGTATCAGTAGATTTTAATGTTTTACCGTGGTATTTCATATCTGATGTGGCCATGATTAAGTAGGTAAGACTGCTGGCAAAAACCAGTGAGCCCTGCATGCCTACATCTTGAGTTTGGGGAGGTTTAAGCCCAGTTTTGGATCTTAAAATCTACACAACCCCTCCAAATGTCTTAGTTTAATAACTCTATAGGGACACCTATCAAGCTGAGATTGAATATCAATCAAATCTTGTTAGGGTAAATCATTTTTATATATTTCTTGGAAACATCTATTATTGGAGAAGTCTTAAAAACACATAAGACAAGGCATGGGAAAACATCAAGTTGTCAAAAAATTGATGAGTACTGAAACCGTATTGCATTTGTTTTAAGCTATAAAATGAGGGGTCAGTTATTAAAATTTGACAATTGTAAACAAAGGTATTGAACAAAGTAGACAAAATTATGTATTTCTTTATATTTCCTGTTGTTTGCTTATTTCTCAATAATTTCCTGTGCGATAACTTGGTGGTTTTGCTATGCCTCGACTCATGTGTTCAAGTTATATTTTCTTTAAACAACACTTCCTTGACGGGCATTATCTTTGTTATGGTGCCATGTCATTTTCATGTCTCTTGGTTTCTTGTAACTGTTAGCAAATGCACAAAATTAAGCCTTAAGTATTGCATGTTTTCATTAGACATTTAAATAATTAAATTGGTGTTTTGCAGGTTGCGGAATATCCGTTGGACATGCAACATGATTCTAGCTGTCATCTTGTGGCGTGTACTCATCGCTCGTTCTCAGCTCGCTCGTAATCTCTGGTATCTTGTTACAAACTTGGTCTTCAAATTCCTGCGTTACTGCCGACTAAGCTCAGCCAAGCAGTCATAAACAACTCGGATTACCATGGTTGTACATTAAACCATTTTGCCAGTTACTATGGTAATGCATTAATAAGTTTACTTGTTACCATGGTAAAGCATTTACTGGTTTTGCTGTTTACTATGGTAAGGCATTAATAAGTTTTTCTGGTTACCATGGTGATGCATTCACAGGTTGTGCTGGTTACTGTGGTGATGCATTAATAAGTTTACATGTTAACCATGGTGAAACATTTACTGGTTTTGCTGATTACTATGGTAAGGCATTAATAAGTTTTTCTGGTTACCATGGTAATGCATTCATAGGTTTTGCTGGTTACTATGGTTATGCATTTATAAATTTTGCTGGCTGCCATGATAATGCATTTACTACAGTATACATGCGGACTACAGTATTGTGTCTTTAAGTAGCCTTTGTTACCATGGAATATAATCACAAGCATCACTAGCTACCATCGTATAGCAATTAAAGTATTACTGGTTGCTACGATACTGTAACTATAAGATATGCTTGTTATTCGGTGTTCTCCAAGTTGAAAATGATATACTGGTAAATTGTCCAAAAAGCATGAAATGTACCCCAAATATCTACAAAACTATAGGCCTCTATGAGCATTCCTGTATTCTCTGTAATACTAAATAGTAAAGAAGTGTAAAAAAATATAAGAATCAAAATTTTATCATGAGTAGTTTTCAATAACCAAAATTTTTATTGGTAAATTGTAATTTTTACCGGTAAATTTGATGACTAAAACCATAATCCGGAGAACATTGTTACTATAATAGTAATGCAATTATAAGTTTGGCTGGTTACGATAGTATTCAAAGATGCAATTCAATTAAGAAACTCTTAATGAGTTCCTATAAAATATGTGTTTAATTGTGTCGAAATTAACGGTTTAAATTAATGTGACCAATATAAAGACAAATGAAAAGATCATTAAATAAATAAGATGTACATATTTTTCAAACTTTCCTTGTTGGTCAATTTACAATTATTGTTTTTTTTTCATGTGACATCACACTGGTATTAATTTAGCAGAGTTATTTTCTTATTTTCTTTTTACTTTTTTTTAAACAAATTTACAAATTCTGCCAGTGCTCTTTCACAAATCATAATTTTCTTTTTTATTGCTTTTATAAATTATCTTGCTAATATATTTACTTGTCATGGGCAAATAAAAACTTGAGAAAATTGATGTAATATTTATTATTGATAGATCAATAAAAATGATGATAGATTGTTCGACGAAGATTGAAGTAGCTCTGTTCAAACAATCTAATTAGGTTGTTTGGGTTAAGCACCTTTTTTCCTCAAGGGAGCTAATTTTCTATGACCTTGAGGATGAAGTTTCAGCAACAAAATCAAAACAGATCAAGTGTCAGCAGAGCTGTGCATACTGTATCAAGTGTCGTTGTGTATGTATTGTTGTTGCCGTTGTTTATTTAAGATGCTTGACCTACGCAATTGACAAATTATTATATTACAAGTCAAAATGAAAACAAATTGTGGGATCTTCAAAAAATTGGAAATGAATGATTACCCCAAAAAGGGCGTTTATGCGCCAGTTTCGACCTCTTCATTGGTTATCTGGGTTAAGCGTAAAGTGTACTTGCGCTTAATAAAGTGCAACCAATCTTGGTTGAATGAAGATATTTCCTAATGTGAACAGTGTCATAGTCAATTAGATTTATTTTTTACCAAATCACTAAAGTAAAAACTAAACTTTTTATAATGTTAGTTTAATTTCAATTGTGGATGTAGCCTCCAGCCTTCATAAAAACTTATTGATACAGTTTAATAAATAATAGGAATTTATACGCCTTTAGTCAATAGATCACTATTAATGTAAAATATATAAATTAAAATTTACAGTTTTATATTCAATTTAATATGGAATCAAACAGGATACATTTTTTGTATTAAGCTACAAAAAGACTAAATATTAGCTTTTAATACAAATTGATGCACTATACAAATTTATAATTGCATTGTGCATACAAATTTAAATGTTGTTTCTAGTGATGGTAATATCATTTTCACTAATGATCGTCTACAAATAATATTGATTTATTCTACAAAACCATAGATGCTATAGTACTGAACACAAAACAGTCGTATATTTAGAGACTATAGTTTAGTCTGAAAGGTCCACTAATCAAATTCAAGTAAAAAAGTATAATACATACTCCAAGCAATGGTATACACGTCACCTTGATAAGATTCAGTATTTCACCATAAGTTACGTTATCATCAGGAATGATGACATCATTTATATTGAAATATTGACTCCTGTCATGATGGAGTCATGACAGGATTCAATATTTCTATATAAATTGTCAAATTCCTGATGATGGCATAACTTATGTTGAAATATTGAATGCTGTAACAATGATGTATATCTCATTGCTTAGAATATTATGTATTATACTTTATTACCTGTAGTTTAGTGGTATTGTGGTTAGTGGTTAACATACTACCATTCCCAGTGTTCAGGTTTAATCCTGACCAAGTGTTACGATTGTTTTTACTACTAAAAAACAACGGCACTAAGCCTTCTAATGAGAGCTGAAAGATGAGTTTATAAGCCTGATATTACAGTGCAATCCATCCTGTGATTGCCATAATCTTAATAATTCTTTGAATTGTGTATAGTTTAAAAATCTGTTGAGTGTAAATTACAATTGATATGATTGTTTAAAAATATATAATCAACTGTATTAAGTTTTTGTTTATATTATGAATCGGTTTCCAAGTAGACCTATAGAAATTACGAAACAGATTTTTGGCGTCACTAAAAATTTGTAATTTGTATCAATGGTTTATTTTGTATAATGGTAACATTGGTTGATGAGATAATTTTTCTGTAGAGAGCATAGCAGATCACAAACTAATCAACCATTCAATTGTTTATGTTTTCAACATTTCCCAGTTATGTGATCCGTTTAAGGTCTGTTTATATTATGATGATGATAATGATCAATGATAAATTGATCATTAATTTGTTGCTACGGGCTACAGTTTGGATTCTAATAAAAATGCATAAATTAAATACACTGGCTACATAGACCATATGAGGCTAGGAATGGCAAAACCACCAAGTTGTCGCTCAGGAAGTTATTGAGAAATAACCAAGAAATACCAAGGAAATTTGTGTATTTTTTGTCCAATAACTTAATTATAGATGTCCGATTTTGATAATTGACCCCTCATTTTAAAGGTTTCGAAATGTGTAATATGATTTTAACAATAACTCAATTTTGAAATTTCCTACAACTTGGTTTTGCCGTGTCATACCTCATACATCCCGCTATTCATTGCATTCTATGAGACTTCCTGTCTAACATGGGTAGTTGGATAAAGTATAAACAAATTTTGGAGGGTCGCCCCAGGCAGTAATGTATTTTTATCAAATGTGTAGTATAAACGCAACCTTATATTGCCAAGCGAAAGGCTGGTGTTAGCCTGTTGATTCTGCTTTGTGCGTAAATTGAAATTGAAAACCCCTGTCAACATCCTGGTCATCATTTGCAGCTTTTATAGAGATTTAAACAGCTCAAAGCTGATAGTACTTGTTCATTCACATTCCATAATGTGTTTAGTTATATTGTTTTAAACATTTATTATATTATTTTTAAATACTTTATACTTTATATATATATTATATACACCATTGCAGTTGAAGGAAGGTTAAACTTGCCATTAATATGTTACTGGCAAAAAATTATTAAAATATAAATGTTTGTTAGAGAAATATATATAAAAAATCAAATGTTTTAATCTTTGCTGGCCATACACTGCTTAATATACCAGAATCCAATGTGATAGTAAATAAGGTAACTATTGTAAGGATATCTAGTCATTTAATGTGTTTGAATACACATTTATCAAAAATTTATTTACATATTTGTAGTGTAGAATCCTGAGACCACATCACTCATACATGTACCAAATAACAAATGCTGTTTCAAATCATTCTGATAAATATTGGTTGGTGACCGACTATTATTTTGTACAAGTGCCTTTGTTTTGTTCAAGGTATACAGTAATTGAAATGTAGGTATTTATAATTGGTGTATTAAATGATACTGTTTTTTAACTCAAGAAGTTGCCAACAAACACTTACTGGAAATATATTCGTTATCATAAGATGTCAGTAATATTTTAGTGGTACAATCATAGGCTGGTATTCTCGAAAGCCGACTACCTTTAGTCCAGGACTAAATTCAGATTTAATCTAGGACTATAATATTATCAAAGTTTCTAAAATTTGTCCAGTTATAATCCCTGGACGAAAGCATACTAAATTTTGTCTGCCGAGGAGCCAAGTTTATGGATAGTCCAGGATCAACTAGTGCTGTTCTAGAGTTAGTCCTGGACTAACTTTCGAGAATACCAGCCATAGGGTTTTACTTAATGCCATGGGTACAAAATATCCAACTAACAAGTGGTAATATAACCTCTTTGAATCATAATATTTTGGCAAGTTAAAGGTGAAATTTTGCTTAAGGTACCGCAGTGATGGAATTATTGTAACGTTATTAATTTGACAGATCTCTAACTTGGCTCAATTCATAATCTATTCCTATAACTGGGATTTTGAAAGCAAATCTTGTTTACCATACTTACTATATAAAATGTTTATCTGTTTAACATTTATCAAGCAATTATGATTACAAAATGTGTATGGTTGAGAGAGAAAATATGTGAGGTCTCACCACAAAATGAGTCTCATGGTAGGAAAATCCAAAACTGAGTTATTAGTATCTTCTAATAGAGCATAATATAAGCTGTAACATACACTTTAAATGACAGTCATTGGATAAGTAGGCCCTAATATGTGAGCTTTTGAAATTTGCATGTAAAACGGTTTTGAGAAAATCGCAAATAAAGCAACCTAAATATAAACAATTAAAAGACTATAAATCTCAGAAAATCTGCATAAAGGACACTTTCCTGCATGAAAACTGACCTAAAAAGTATACCATAATGAAATACAAGTACCATAGTACTCATAACAGATTAAAAATAAATTTCTCAAAAATTTGACTTCAGACCTATTTTGGTGATTATCTCAATTTGGCCTCACCTACGATGCGACTCATTTTGTGGTGAGACCTCACATATGTACTTTGTAGTTGATACCTTCTCTTTATGAATTATTAGGATGTTACTCTAGACTGTTATGAACATCTTCGTCAAAATGAAGTGGAATAGATCGTACATTCTGCAGATGACAATTGTTTAAGAAGTTATTTCTAGATGTTCTTTACTATCTACCCTAAAATTGTAATGGGAAAAACATCAAAATTATGAACAATTTTAATTTAAATTTACTAAATATGCAGTAAAAAATTAATGATGGAATCTATAGTGTATTAGTTTTCAATGATGTTACAGTGAAATAAGTCTCTTCACGGTTTCAACTATGCATATGCGTGAAAATAGGAAAAAAAGCCAAATGCAAATTGTTGCGTTCTGATCTTTGTATGTATTTACCTGGCTTCACCTAGGTAATGGACTTGCACTGTTGAAATCCTAAAATGTTTATTGCTGATTGATATATTTATTTATTAGAATTGTTTTCTTTTGTTAATTTAATGATAATTTAAAAGGCAAAATACTGATAAGGGCACCTATGCTGTGGGTAACGATGGCTTGGTTGCAAATGAGTTCAAAATTTAGTAAGCAAACACTAATATATGAATGTAAACTGCCAGAGATAAATGCCTAGTTAATTTAATAATAATTTTATTACTTCAGGGACAGTTATGTGTGTTACCAAAATGATTGAAAAAATGAAATTAATAATTGCTTATATGGTATATAATAATACATTTTCCTACATAATCTTAAAGGTGTATTGTATTCCAAAAATATCCAACAATTCATTTTGTTAAATCTAGTAAGAAAAGGGAATTTTTGCAAAGACCTGTAAGTGGGAAAAAGCAAAAAGCAAATACTATATTAATGTTTGTAAAGCACACATATGGAGGATTACATTTCATTAAATTGTTGCTATTTTGGGATACACTACAGCTTTATCCACCTCCGCTCAACTATCTTTTTTATCATTATCGTTTATTTGCTATTATACTCTTGTTTGATTCACTATTTAATCTAATTGGTAGTTTCTCTAAATAAAAGAATCATGTTTACAATTGGTTGCACTTGTGTTTATTAAACAAGGTCTCATTCGATAGCTTCGGGTTTAGCAATTAGCATCATTGAAAACCAAAATTCCACCACTGGGATGGGCTTGAGACGTAAGACTAGGGTGTGACAGTCTTAGGACCACCAGTGGAATGACAGACTGATTGAGTGACTCGGGACTGGCAGAATTGGGACTTGTGTATTTGTTACCTGCAAATTGACTGGTGGAATGGTAAACTTGGGAAATGGATTGACTTGAGGTCAGCAGGCTTGGAACTGGTGTATTTTGGATTGGTGGAAAGGCAAACTAGGACTCGGGACTGGTGGAATGGTTGGCAAACTGGGACTTGGGACATGTATGAATTTGGGACCAGCAGGCTTGGGACTGGTGGACTCAGGACTGCCGGAATGGCAAACTTGAACTTGGGAAATGGATGGACTTGGGACCAGCAGGCTTGGGACTGGTGGACTCATGACTGGTGGAATGGTTGGCAAAATGTGACTTGGGAAATGGATGGACTTGGGACCAGCAGGCTTGAGACTGGTGTACGTAGGATTGGTGGAATGGCAAACTTAGAGTGAGGACATGGATAGACTTGGGACCAGTGAAGGCTTGGGACTGGTGGACTCGTGACTGGTAGAATGGTTGGCAAAATGTGACTTGGGACATGGAGGGACTTGGGACCAGCAGGCTTTGGACTGGTGGACTCAGGACTGCCGGAATGGCAAACTTGAACTTGGGAAATGGATGGACTTGGGACCAGTATGCTTTGGGACCGGTGGACTCATGACTGGTAGAATGGTTGGCAAAATGTGACTTGGGACATGGAGGGACTTGGGACCAGCAGGCTTTGGACTGGTGGACTCAGGACTGCCGGAATGGCAAACTTGAACTTGGGAAATGGATGGACTTGGGACCAGTATGCTTTGGGACCGGTGGACTCATGACTGGTAGAATGGTTGGCAAAATGTGACTTGGGACATGGAGGGACTTGGGACCAGCAGGCTTTGGACTGTCCAAATTCAAATCCAAAGTCCAAAGTTCACCAGCCTCAAGTCTGCCATTCAACCACTAGTCCCATCTGCAGGTCTCAAGTCGACCTGTTCCAAGTCTGCCATTCAACTAATACACAGTATGCCACTAGTCCCATCTGCAGGTCTCAAGTCCACCTGTTTCAAGTCTGCCATTCAACTAATACACAGTATGCCTCTAGTCCCATCTGCAGGTCTCAAGTCCACCTGTTTCAAGTCTGCCATTCAACTAATACACAGTATGTCACTAGTCCCATCTGCAGGGTTCAAGTCCACCTGTTCCAAGTCTGCCATTCAACAAATACACAGTATGCCACTAGTCCCATCTGCAGGTTTCAAGTCCACCTGTTCCAAGTCTGCCATTCAACTAATACACAGTATG
>JAOTQE010054947.1:13615-28133 GCA_025631205.1 Nesometra sesokonis
ACAGTATGCCACTAGTCCCATCTGCAGGTTTCAAGTCCACCTGTTCCAAGTCTGCCATTCAACTAATACACAGTATGCCACTAGTCCCATCTGCAGGTTTCAAGTCCACCTGCTCCAAATCTGCCATGCAACTAATACACAGTATGCCAGTAGTCCCATCTGCAGGTTTCAAGTCCACCTGTTCCAAGTCTGCCATTCAACTAATACAGTATGCCACTAGTCCCATCTGCAGGTTTCAAGTCCACCTGTTCCAAGTCTGCCATTCAACTAATACACAGTATGCCACTAGTCCCATCTGCAGGTCTCAAGTCTGCATGTTTCCCAATCTGTCACTCATACTGGCCAACCTTACTGACTCATACTTGTAGGTGGTTTTTTTCTTTTTTCTACTACCTACCGATATAGAAAGTTGTTCTTACTACTTTTACAAAAGATAGAATGTTTAGAGCGTAATTTTCTTTTTATCTAAGCCAATAAAACGTATATTACTCTTTCCATCGACCAATCCGGGTAATTGCAGGCTTGTAGGGCTTTACGTATGTTCTTCATTTCTGTTTTCTTTTCTCGGTCTGTGGTGACGATGTTTTCGCACCTCTCTATCAGTGTCTGAACCACACTTAATTTATGTTGTAATGAGTGATGTGAGTTGAAATTAAAGTATTGGTTTGTGTAAGTAGCTTTTCTATATACGGATGTGGTGATGTTTCCTTGTTCATGTCGTGTGATGAGGATGTCTAGAAATGGTATAGTGTTGTCTTTCATGAGTTCATGAGTGAATTTGATGTTACCTGAAGGGTCTATGTTGCTAATATGGTGGTTCATACCATAGACGGTGCCTTTGGGAATGATAGCTAAGACATCATATTAATCCAAAGTCCACCAGTCCCATCTACAAGTCCCGAGTGTGCCGGTTTACTAGTACGTCATCATACCAATCCAAAGTCCACCAGTCCCATCAACACGTCCCAAGTCTCCTGGTACCCCAGTACGTCATTATACCAATCCAAAGTCCACCCGTCCCATCTATAGGTCCCAAGTCTGCTGGTCCCCTAGTACATCATTATACCAATCCAAAGTCCACCAGTCCCATCTACAAGTCCCAAGTCTGCTGGTTCCCTAGTATGTCATTATACCAATCCGAAGTCCAGCAGTCCCATCTACACGTCCCAAGTCTCCCGATACCCTAGTACGCCATCATACCAATCCAAAGTCCACCAGTCCCATCTACAGGTCCCAAGTCTGCTGGTCCCCTAGTATGTCATCCAACCAGTTTTAAATCCTAAGTTTGCCACACCAGCAAGTCCACCTGTCCCAATGCTGCAAGTCCATCCAAGTCTACCACTCCCTAGTCCTACCTACAGGTCCACAGATCTCAAGTCTACCACTCCCCAGTCCTAGCTACAGGTCTACAGATCCCAAGTCTACCACTCCCAAGTCCTACCTACAGGTCCACAGATCCCAAGTCTACCACTCTCCAGTCCTACCTACAGGTCCACAGATCTCAATTCTACCACTCCCCAGTCCTACCTACAGGTCCACAGATCTCAAGTCTACCACTCCCCAGTCCTACCTACAGGTCTACAGATCTCAAGTCTACCACTCCCCAGTCCTACCTACAGGTCCACAGATCTCAAGTCTACCACTCCCCAGTCGTATCTACAGGTCCACAGATCTCAAGTCTGCCACTCCAGCAATTCCAAGTCCACACGTATGCCACTTCCTCGTCAATTCAAGTCCCATGTTCATGTCCATGTTCCCAAAGTTCATCCAAATCTCAAATCCATCCAAGTCCCAAGTCCATTAAAATCCCAGATCCACATCCCAATTTCATAAAATCCCAGATAAAAGTTCTCATTCGCCACTCCACCAGTTCCAAATCTTCCCCTAATTAATTACAGATTTTTTTCCAAAAATCATTCTGATACTACTTTAGAAATATTCTATAGTAGTCTCAGATTCAAATAACCAAAAATGAAGAAAACAAAAAAGAATAATAATAATGAATGTCATTCCTTTATTATCTTTTACTAAATTACTATAATTTGTATAAAGGCACTCTTTCACAAAGGAGTAATGTAGTTAAAATCATACTATACATGAATTGCAATCAAAATATTATTTTATAACCTTTGAAGCAATTTGATATAAATGTTTTATAAATATTAAATCTCTTTCATATATTTTTATAGATAGATAAAATAAAGATTATTATCTACTTGGCCATTCCCAAAAGTAACTCATACCAAAATTCCATCACCATCAAATTATAAAATGATAGTTGTGCGAGTTATATAGCTGAGCAGTTAACACGTTACCTGCCGATGATGAATATATTTACACATTTGGTGCCGAGAAGAAATAGACTTGTCAAAAAACTACCAAAAACACCTCAGAATTCCTGTGTGTCCTTTTCAGATTGCATTGTATGTCGCCACCTCCAGTACAGTTGGAGAAATGCAGTCTAATATTGTCTTAAGCTCAGTCCAGAAATTTTCATATTCCTATATATATTAATGGTATTTATTTGATATCATCAGGACCATATATAGGCCCATTAACGTTTTCTGTCAAACAAAATTTGATAGTCTGGGCTGAGCCTGACATAATAATTAGCAAATACTTGTTACCATGACAATTTGTACTCTCTATTGTTAGGAGTGTAAATATTAGCCTCTTTAGTTTCCAAGGTGATTATATCGCTCTCTATTTTAGTCTGGCGTAGGCAAACGATTTAAAGAAAAAGTATTGGCAGTGAACATGTTAAGGCATGGAAACGGTGAAACATTCAGATTCAAGACCCACTCGCACCAGGTTAAGCTTTTTTAAAACACATTGCTCTTGTGCACTCTAAACAACCCAGCATATCTTTCGAGATGAGTATACCGTTCCATACATCCCCTGCTGTGGACCGGTGAAGACGAACCTGTACAGGCTGCATGACATTAAGTAGAAAGCAACTGAATGTGTATCATCTAGTACAAAAGGCCTAGAAACTTTTCTGTTAACAGAAGAGTTTCTAGGCCCTTTGTACTAGATGGTACACATTCAGTTGCTTTCTACTGGTGCTATATAAATCTATGTACATTACATTACATAGAAAAATGTGGTAGACACTATTGATATTATGATAACAGTTTACAGAGAATATTAAAACAATAAACTTAATGCTGGAAGAATATTTCACTGTAGAAAACAAATTTTATAGCCCTCGAAACAAAATAAAAAACCAAAATTGAAATAATTTAATTAGATGGCTAATTGAAATACATAAACTATGTGAATCTGCCAATGTCTATATTAAATTTATGATAAAATCTGTATCTTAATAATCTATTAGAAACTACGTCCAATAAAAACGTGTAATTCTAATTGAGTATAATGATATTACATTAGAAAAGCATGTGATATCACAACTTGCTAGTCGGCAACAAAAATGTGTCCACTTTTGTTTATCAACCACTTGCATTTCTATCAAATTAATCTCAATTTTTTTTATTCTAAACTGTAGTTAATGAATATAGCATAGAGGAAACATTTTAAATGAGTTCACTTCTGAGGATCTGTATTTCTAACTGTTGTATTTTAACCAGTTATATGGAATCAGATTTATTTCTTTAGTTGAATAAATAACACATCATGTGGAACCAATAAGCCTTCATTTGCTAAGCCTGTTTTCCTGTCAATCCTTATTTCAAAAAAGCCGATTTGAAAATTCTATTTAATTGAATGAATAACAAGGTTTGATAAACAAATAAAGCTTTCACCAAGTTGCCTCTGTAATGCCTTCTTCTGTATACTTTAATTAATGGTAATCTCTTTAGTTGAATGCCTCTGTAAAGCCTTCTTCTGTGTACTTCCATTAATGGTTATCTCTTTAGTTGAATGCCTAACCAGGTTTGATGAACAAATAAAAGCTTTCACCAAGTTGCCTCTGTAATGCCTTCTTCTATGTACTTCCATTAATGGTTCTCTCTTTAGTTGAAAGCATAACCAGGTTTGATGAACAAATAAAAGCTTTCACCAAGTTGCTGCAATGCCTTCTTCTGTATACTTTAATTAATGGTTATCTCTTTAGTTGAATGCATAACCAGGTTTGAGGAACAAATAAAGCTTTTATAAGTTGCCTCTGTAATGCCTTCTTCTGTATACTTCCATTAATGGTTATCTCTTTAGTTGAATGCATAACCAGGTTTGAGGAAAAATAAAGCTTTCACCAAGTTGCCTGTGTAATGCCTTCTTCTGTATACTTCCATTAATGGTTATCTCTTTAATTGAATGAATAACAAGGTTTGATAAACAAATAAAGCTTTCACCAAGTTGCCTCTGTCATGCTTTCTTCTGTATACTTTAATTAATGGTAATCTCTTTAGTTGGATGCCTCTGTAATGCCTTCTTCTGTGTACTTCCATTAATGGTTATCTCTTTAGTTGAATGCATAACCAGGTTTGATGCACAAATAAAAGCTTTCACCAAGTTGCCTTTGTAATGCCTTCTTCTGTGTACTTCCATTAATGGTTCTCTCTTTAGTTGAATGCATAACCAGGTTTGATGAACAAATAAAAGCTTTCACCAAGTTGCCTCTGCAATGCCTTCTTCTGTATACTTTAATGGTTATCTCTTTAGTTGAATGCATAACTAGGTTTGAGGAACAAAGAAAGCTTTTGCCAAGTTGTGTCTGAGTGCATTAATTTCTTCTGTGTACTTCAATTAATGGTTATCTCTTTAGTTGAATGCATAACCAGGTTTGAGTAACAAATAAAGCTTTCACCAAGTTGCCTCTGTAATGCCTTCTTTTGTATACTTCCATGAATGGTTATCTCGAGTTGAATGCATAACCAGGTTTGAGAAACAAATAAAGTTTTCACCAAGTTGCCTCTGTGAATGCCTTCGTTTGTATACTTCCATTAATGGTTATCTCTAGTTGAATGCATAACCAGGTTTGAGAAACAAATAAAGCTTTCACCAAGTTGCCTCTGTAATGCATTCTTCTGTATACTTCCATCAATGGTTCTCTCTTTAGTTGAATTCATAACCAACTGCGAGGAACCAGTAAGCATTTACTTCTTTAGTTGAATACATAACCAGCTACGAGGAACCAGAAAAGCCTTCACCAAGTTGCCTCTGTAATACCTTCTTATTTCTGTATGCTTCCATTAATGGTTCTCTCTTTAGTTGAATGCATAACCAGCTACGAGGAACCAGTAAAACTTTCGCTAAGTTGCCTCTGTAATGCCTTCTTACTTCTGTATGCTTCCATTAATGGTAGAATATCTGGAGTCTCTTCAAAATATCGAACCAGTTCTGGTTCCATTAACATGGAAGCTAAAAATTGTTCAAAAGTAATGGCCCACTCTGTGTCTAATTTTCCAGCTGGTTTTGGTAAAGATGCTGGTCTTGCTTTGTCACCTTCTGTTGGATTATCACCCTGTGGTTGATTGTCACCCTCTGTGGGATTGACACCCTCTGGCTGACTGTCGCCAGTATTGCCATCTTTTATAGCATCATCATTCTCATTTGTTAAATTCTGATCATCATTATTGCTTAAATTTTCTTCACATGATTGTAATGGATTTGAAAGTTCATTATCATCAGTTATATTATTTGTTGTATTGACTTTTACATCGTCATTATGTTTTACATTTTCCTCTACATTATCTACTGCCATATTTTCATCTAATGTCTTCTCGGTATCAGCTTCTTTCTCCTGTGCTTCAGACTCTTTAACTATTGGTTTATCCTCTATCACTGGCGTTGTGCTTCCACTACTCGGTTCATTACTCTGAATACCACCCCGCTTGTAGAATCGCTTACCCACCTCTCCCATCTCAAATAGAACAGCACCAGCATTTGCTAATGCTCCATAGAGTTTCTGTTCATTCGGTCGCTCTGCAAACATTCCATACATTGTTTTCAACAACTGAATAAACTGGTCCTGAAAAAATGAACAGAAATGACATTTATTAAAGGCCGTGTTTCTGCAGGAAAAAATCTGATAAATTATCGCAATAAAAATAAAATTATCCGATAATTATCCGATAATATTCCGATAATTGACCTACATGCGATAATTTTTTACCTTTGACACAGGGTCAACCTTTATCTTCCTTTTGCGAAGATTTCACCACGGTTCCACCAGGGTGCCACGCAAGGAAATGGGAAATCACCAAAAAAATCACCAGAAGTTAGTGGACTCACAATGCATTATGGTCTATACTGAGTGTGCGCAGTTGTATTGTTTAAATTGATTTGATGATATTTTATCGGCTAATCTGAAATTCGTGCGGAAACATGGCCAAAGATATTTAAAATGATGCAAGATATTTTGTTAATCAATATCACAATACAAGTGTTAGAGTATAATGAAAAGGCTATGACCGTGTTTCCACAGGAATTTTAGATTATCCAATAAAAATCAATCAAATCAATTTGAAGTAAGCAACAGCGCAAACTTATTGTAGGCCATAATGCATTGTCAGTTCACTAATTTCCAGTGATTTTTTGGTGATTTCCCTTTTCCCTCACTTGGCACCCTGGTGGCACCACAGTGAAATCAAGGTAAAAATAAGATCAGGGTTAACGCCGGTCAAGGGTAAACAAATCGATCCGACAATAAGACGCGGAAAGCTGCGAACAGTAGCTGTAGCTGGTGAGTGCCATCAACTGTTCGTGTACTGCATGCCATCACTTTTATTTAGCTAACAAAACTGGGCTAGTAGTCCTATTCTACAACCGCCTATACAAGGCGATTGAAGATTAGAGTGCTGCTACTGATACAAGCAAGATCAGTAATCGAATGAAATCGGTTCTGTTTCGTGCTTGCTTTATACAATTAGCATCATCTAATATGCAAATTTCAAATTTCTGCGACTACGTCTGAGGCAAAAGTCGGCGAGTGTAGTAGCCTGAGGCGTTATTCGCAACTTGCATAACTCCAGAAACAAAAAAAATAATATATTGTATATAGTTTTAATAGGGAAGTAAGCTTTTAAAAGTGTATTTATAATTATATTTTAATCCAATTTTAATGTTAATGTATTCACCCATACAATGCTGGTTATTAGAAATTATATATGGAAAGAACAAAACGCAAATACTCACAAACGTGCATGACAAGACCGACAGACAGACTGACAGACAGACAGACATTTTGTGAAAAGCTGCTTATAGAGACGCTTTCCGTGTCTCAAAAATAATTACATTTAAGTCAATTATTGGATAATTATCGGAATAGAATCAGATATCTATCTGATAAAATTCTAACCTGTTCTAACAGAAAAAAAATTTTTCTGTTAGAACAGGTTAAACACCCATTTCTGCAGCACATTTATCAAATTTTTGTATGGATAATTTATCAGATATTTTTTTCTTGCGGAAACATCCCCTGACCAATGGCAACTGAAATTCATGTTGAACTAGTCAAATATCCCAGTTAATATCTGTTTAGTCTGTTAAAATTTTAAATTATCTCATGAAATTATCTACATTTTCTTTTTATTTCGTGTCACATCCAAAAGCAAGTTTACTCGCCACTTACAGGATGAGATCTACGCCATGCTTTCTAAACCAAGTCTCAATATGAGACTTGGGGAGTGGCATTGTTAAGTTGTGGGAACCAACCTAGAGTTCATCCAGGTTCGAACCCAGGACCTTGGGATTAGAAGGCAAGCATGCTAACCACCAAGCTACAGCGCCACTCCACAGCGACACATTATCATTATTATTATGATAAAAAAAATAACAGGACCAATTATATCGCTTAATATCTGTACATCTTATTTAAAATTGCCATGTGACAGCATACTTTTTAGATTTATTTATGTAAGCTGTATGTAAGTCGGAGTTAATATGGCCAAAAAAGCAAGCACCAATGAATTTAGCTGCAGACCATTAACAAAATTCAGAGGTTCTTTGTCAGTGGCACAACAATTAAGACAATCATAATACTATAATTTGAGCAATGTTTGTCTATTTGTTCCTCCACTCCCCCCAGGTCCTTGGTTGAATCTTTATCAAACTTAGTGGGTGGATGCAGATTCACTGCGAAATTCACCTTGAGGGGTTCATTTTTGGAAAGGTCAATGTCAGTGGGGTCAAAGGTCAAATAACTGTTTTACGCTACTCCTTGGTTCTCATCTTGTCCAAACTTGGTGGAAGCATGTAGGTCCAGAATTGCAGATGTGTCACAGAGACAAAGGTCAAGGTTACGAGATCAAAGGTCAAGGTTACGAGATGGGTAATTCGACTAGTTGATTATAATGTAAGCAATGCTTCAAGCAACAAACACTGTACATACCTGGTACATCATAGGCATGTTCTTATAGCTTTTTCTTTTCTCCTCCTCTTCTCTTTCTTTTTCCCAAATCTGTAGAAATGATTGGTAAACCTCTTTTTGTTCCTGCTTCTTCTTTCGTCCTAAAAACAGAAAAAAAGGTTAATTGAAGTAATAAAATAAACAATAGAAATGGTGCATTACGTTGCTGAACAGTTTTGTAAAATATGTGGCAGAGCCAAGCTAAAGGAGGAATAAGTCGGAATTTTCACAGAAACAGGAAAATTGCCAATTCTTTCAACATTTTGTTTATCTTAAATATATACAATTCAAATATTCAACTTTTCAGATATACAATCATGAAATGTTTAAAATATGCAATATGCAAAAGACTTAAATTTGGAATTTTCGAAAACTTTGATTATTCATAACTTTGCAAGGAAACATCTAATCAAACTGATTTATTTTGAATAATAATAATTTGTAGTTAATGAATAAATAACTCAATTTTTAATTTGTTGACTTATGCCTCTTTTGGCTTGGCTCTGCCACATATAGACGTAAGGACGTGTTGTCTGTATCAAAATAAATGATTTGATACGTATTGAATCAGGGACTGATCTCTCCCCATGATATTCAAACACTGTGAAAGTTTGTCATAACATGCATGTGATAAAAATTGTATTTTTTAACCAAAACTTTGTAATTATTCCAAGCAATGAGATAATTCAATATTTCAACATGTAATTATGTCATCATCAGGAATGATGTCACCATAATTCACGATGATGACATAATTTATGTTGGAATATTGAATCCTGTAACGATGGAATGCATATCATTGCTTGGAATTATGTACTATACTTTCTTACTTGAAGTTGATTAGTGCACTTTTTGGATTCTGTAATTATTAGTAAAGATATTGGATTTTAAAGGAAATTATCATGAAAAATTTAAATTCCTCAAAAGTTTGGTCTCTGTTGAAGGAAAAACATGTGTGTTCGTGAAACATTTAATGTAGCACATGAAAGCTATACTATAAATTGAGGTCAAAGGATCACAATCTTGGGGACCAACAGGAAGGTCTTGTCATAAGAAATATACATGTCAAATATCAAAGCCTTCTCTGACGAAGGTGAAGGTTAAAGTTGAAAACAGACAAATAGATGGATGGATGGACAGACACGATGAAAACAATATGCCCTGGCAATTTTCAATCCAGGGGCATAAAAATGATTGAATTAACCCAGATAATTAACACCAATATATCTGGGTGCCCTTTTTCATCCCAATAATCTACCAAATATATTTGCTGTGGAACACGGTCAAAAATCATTAAACATGGGAAACTGAAAGGATGACAATTCTTTGCAGAATGATTTAATCCCTTGACTGTACAATCAGACTGTGATAAATGCATAAAATTATAGTTGTTGTTCACAGTTAATAGTATTATTACTAAATGGTATTTTATTCAAAATGAAATTCAAAATGACATAAAACATAGCAGCCAAAATGGCTGAATTGCGAATTATGTTGACATGAGGAAAACATCATATAAAATTTAAAAACATTAAAAAGTGAAGATGAAATTGTCAATGGTTAACTATATGAGGCTAGTCATGGCAAAACCACCAAGTTGTCGCACAGGAAGTCATCTAGAAACAAGGAAACAAACAAACACAAAGGAAATTTGTGTAAAATTTTCAACAACCTCAGCCCCAGATGTTCGACCCTGATGACTGACCCCACACCTTAAAGCTCACGAAAATTATAATATGGCCTCAACAACAATTCAACTTTCAATTTTCCTACAACTTGGTGGTTTTGCCGTGTCACGCCTCATATTAGCATTATCATTAATTATTGGCATATTTACAATCAACCAACACTCATTACAATCATCATTAGCATTACCAATACCATGGGTCATCCTTAATTATTATAGCAATTAATTGTCATTAGACCAAACAATAAAATCATAGAGAAAAAGATAAAAATGCACAAAGACATGAACAATACATCATAATATATTTGCTTTCCTTTATATCATTTTACATATTCCGGCATATATTAAACACAAAGTAAACAAGAGTGATAGCTCACCAGGTCCGCGCTTTTACTGCAATTTCAGGCAGTAAAAGCATTCTTGCATTATTAATTACTCTACCACTAGTAGGCCAGGTCGCATGGATTTAACTGAGGTTTTTCATTTTCATTTCATTTCATTTCAGTATTTTATTTCAGAAATAGATTCCATACAATAATCAAAAAAAGCATACATATTCAATTCATATATTAGAAAAAAATGGGAAAAAATACTGTGTAGTATTAGAAACATCCACACTACGGAACCTATCTAGATACAGCCAGGCTTCTAGACAAGAAGCACAAAAAATATGTAGGCCTTACTAGTGGGTAAGCTCAAACCACTTCCTGTTTAGTAATGAAGATTTTGCAAAAAAAAATAATAGATGTCTTAACCAACCGAGCTACTGTACTCATGCGCTTGTTGAAATTAGCCGTATTTTACACTACTCGAAAATGCATTTTTTGTTTTCTGGGTCTAGGGGACACCCTGGGGTGTAACTTAAAAAACAGGCGATGAACGTCTGTTGGGAATGGGGTCTAATTTATGTGTACAAAATTTCACGTATGTCTGTTCAAAACTGGCGACGCTGGATGCTTTTAAAGTTATGGTGGCAACAACACCAACAACAACAACATGAGTGAGGTTCTAAGATCCGCTTCGTACGGACCTAAAAACATAATTAATTTAACAAATGTATTTTATAAAGTCCTAAATTTCTGTGCTGTTAAATTTTACCTAAATCAGTGAGTTCTATCCCACTTGCTCCCTCTAGTAACACAGTTGGAATTTCATCATTTTCCATGGAACTAAAGTCTTGGTAATCTTTGGTATCAACTTGTGGAGGAAAGTTCTGCGGCATTCCAGCCTCATCTTTTACGTCAGCAGAAATATCATTTTTCTGTAAATTTAAAAAGGAAAAAAAAACAATGGAGTACTTTGACTTTAAAACACATATGTGAGGTCTCACAACAAAGTGAGTCTCATGGTAGGAAAATTCAAAATTGAGTTATTGGTACATTCTATTAGAGCATAATATAAGCTGTAATCTACACTTTAAATTACATTCATTGGATAAGTATATTCAAAGATATGAACATTTGAAGCTTTCATGTATGGAAAATCGACCATAAAGCAATCTAAAAATAGAAAATTAAAATACAATCTCAGAAAATCTGCATGAAGTATGCTTTCCTGCATTAAAACTGACATAAAATGTACATTATAGTGAAAGTATAAGTATGATAGTACCCAAAATTGATTAAAATTAAATTTATTAAAAAAATTGGCTTTGGACTTCTTTTTAAGATTATCTCAATTTGATCTCACCTACGATGCGACTCATTTTGTGGTGAGACCTCACATATTCATCATGTAGTTCTAATAGACTTATAGGTCTCTAACTCTAACCAGTTATGACCATATCAATCAAACAAATTTTTATTGTTATTTTTATAACATTTTAATGCTCCTAGTATGAACTGATGAATCATGGATGTTGAGAGCGGCATTTAGCCATAGATTATTATTTACAGCTAGATGGTGAACTTCCACAGAATACATAGCTCCAAAGTGCAGTTCCATGTAAGCGCCTACTATTGTGGAATCCAACAAATCAAATTGTGTTACGTTCTAATGCCGTTGCTATGTCGAAATTGTGCAGGCGCAATCCTTCATAAAAGTTTCAAATTTATCAATAAATGAAAGTAAATTTAATCAAAATCTAAAGACATTGACAACATAAAATATGTAAATAATTTGTATGACAAAACAATTTTAAAAATACTACAATTGTAAAACATTATCATTATTTAACTTGCGTGTTTGTGGCAAAGGCTGAAAAATTCAAAATAGTAGGCGCCTAAATGGGACTGAAATTCTACAGTGTAAAATTCACCATCTAGCAGTAAATAGTAAATCTATCCATTTAGCTCAGTTGGTTAAAGATGGTAATAATAACTGTGCTGTGCACTGAACCATGAAAACTCGCTAGACCCCCGTTCAATTAAAAACCACACCACTCTCTTTTTGTATCAGCTGGAGGGTCGAAATGCAAGTTAGAAACACAACATCTTTTGGATAAAACATTAAAGAGGAACTCCGGGACTGAAATTTCAATGGACATAACCTATAGAAGCATTACTTGTGAACTAACTGACAAAATTTCACAACATTAGGATAATGAGATAATGAAGAAAAACACTTTCCAAGATAGATCTTAAATCAAAAAGTGCGTCTAATACTCGTATTACACAATGCTAAAGAATAGGAAAATTACAGATTTCAAAAGGGCTGTGTTTGAAAACCATATCAAAAATCACATTAAAAATTACCTGTTGTGTAATTTTGGTTGATCTTTCCATTTACGCGAGTAAATTGATTTTAGTTTTCAAGCACAATCCTTTCAAAATCTCTTAAGTTTCCTGTTCTTTAACACTGTGTAATTTTAGTAGACCCACTTTTGATTTGGGACTCACTTTGCAACATGCTTTTCGGCATTACATCATTGTCCAAATGTTTTGAGATTTTATCTGTTGGCTCACAACTACTTGTTTATAGATTTATCCATAGAAATTTTAATCCTGGAGTTACCCTTTAAGCCATTGGTCCCGTGTACAACATGGCTCATGTGAGCGTTAAAGGCGGCAATGCACTGTTCGGAAGAGCAAGGGATTGTCTCCTGGTGTACTGCCCAATCACAACCACTGGAAATGAGTCCATTTTCGACTTTTGTGGATTATATGCTGGTGTCCAACACTAAATAAATCAAGTAAGAAAGTGTAATGCATACTCCAAGCAATGAGATACACGCCATTGTGACAAGAATAAATATTTCGACATAAATTATGTCATCATCAGGAAAATTATATATAATAATTAATGTTGAAATATTGAATCTTGTCACGATGGCGTGTATCTCATTGCTTGGAGTATGCATTATACTTTCTTACTTGAAGTTGATTAGTGGACCTTTCAAATAAATCAAATTAAATAGAAAAAATCACTATTTTCAGAAAATTGCAATTAAAGTTTTACACATTTTGAACACTACTGTACTTGCTTTATAAATGGCCTACGATATTAATTGTTCTCATTCATCTGAAAAACTACTATATAGAAAACTGTTTGTGCTAATTTATTAATTACCGGGAAATTAATTACAAAATTAATTACAAAATTAATTACAAAATTAATTACAAAATTAATTACAATATTTGCCTATTGGCGGGAACATTTTTAGGTGTCTCCGAAAGTTTTTAATTGGAATTTGTGGTTCTCATGAATAATAAAAATATGTCATGTCTACATAGCTACGTTGGTGCATATACGCACTTCTACATGGTAACAGTGGTCTTGCAAATTGTGTTACTATTGAAACAATTTGAGATTCATTATTTTGTTTGGAAGGGTAAACATGATTTCAATTAATAATTTCATATTCATCACACTAATTATTAAATAATTAAATAATTTGATTTTGGAATTTGGAGTTGGATTAAAATCTTAATTTGAAAATTAAAATGAATTGGTCAGTTTGTGGGAAGAGCGATGATTGGTACATAATACAGTTGTATTCACTTATGTTAATTTTCTTGAATTTTTTAACAATAATGCATTATTTACAAGAGATTATTTTATATCCCTCAGATTAAAATTTGGCTTAGATATTAGTAGGTTTGGTAAAAGCAATGTAAAGTCATCAACTTTCCACATATGGCACTAAAGCTATTAATACAGCATCTTTTCAGAGGTCACATCAATGGTACTAAAGATATTAATACAGTGTTTTCTCACTCTTTCAGAGGTGACATCAATGACACTAAATCTATTAATACAGTGTTTTCTCACCCTTTCAGAGGTGACATCAATGACACTAAATCAGTGTTTTCTCACCCTTTCAGAGGTGACATCAATGACACTAAATCTATTAATATAGTGTTTTCTCACCCTTTCAGAGGTGACATCAATGGCACTAAAGCTATTATGTTTTCTCACCCTTTCAGAGGTGACATCAATGACACTAAAGCTATTAATACAGTTTTTTCTCACCCTTTCAGAGGTCACATCAATGACACTAAATCTATTAATATAGTGTTTTCTCACCCTTTCAGAGGTCACATCAATGACACTAAATCTATTAATACAATGTTTTCTCACCC